>ML831511.1:19672-53782 GCA_009831015.1 Picea engelmannii | reverse complement strand
ACCAGCTGCAATATTACTTATTCACAAATGTACACTATAAACAACCTACAGATTTAATTAAAACCTGCAAAATTCATGTGTTTTCTGCCCTAAGACAGCAAGATATGTTTTTTGATTTTTATATTTTATGAAAAAGAAATAAAAATTATTGAAATTAAACAATCTAATATATTAAACAACTATATCTAAATAAACTTATATCTTAACTAAACTACTAATGAAAAACAGTAAACAAAAGACTAACTGACCTGGAAACGCTCCAAGTCTGCCCTGTGTATGATGAATTCAAAGCTGGTCGGAGGAAGGAAACTCACACCGGTTAGTCCATAAGCTTCTCGCAAACGATTGGTTGTGCTTCTCTTTGAGTTGTTAACAAGACAAACAAGACATAAGATATCATAACAACTATATGATTACAAATCTCTGCAATAAGGGAAACCTGTTATGCAAAGACTTATATTTAACAATTCAATTCATGAAGAAGATAAACCTGTCATTCACAAACTGAATTCGACAATTATTATGTCTTTTATACACTTGTAAGAAACCAGATATGAATTGCAATGATTAAAATTATATCATTTGCACTTGATTTAGATAGCTAAAGTAGTCATAAACCATATACAAATTGATATACACAACATGAAACAAAATGTTGATATAATGAGAAGCTAAAGTTGTGACAAAAAACCAAATTCTGCTTCAGTCTATATTAAATCTTCATATCCTTGTTCTCCCACGAATGAGGATGATCATTATTACAAAAATGATAAGTATTTATAGGTCTCTTCACAAGGTAAAACCTCCTTGTGGATAATATCAAATTGTTTTACATAATCTACGAGATATCCCAAAATCACCTAAACTAAGAAAATGAAATGCAAGTGAAATCTTTGAAACATCCCCTCACTGCTCATCAAAGCCATTTCCATTTCGAATTGATCTGCAATAGACCAAAAATAACCAATTAGAAAGACATTTCATCAACAAAACAATAAAAAATTGATCCGACAGACTTAGCTACAGAATCATCTGATTCTGTGGCTAGTCTAAAATATCATACATGATCAGAGAGAAATCAAATGAAATCTTTTTTAAATACTCCAATTTAATTTTCTTTTAATAAACATTACAATCAAATCACTAATGGTTCAAGTAAATTTATCATTCAAATCAAACAAAATCGAAAGGGATGCAATCAAAACAGGATAAGAATGCTATGTTTTCTTTTACCATAAAATACGGTCAAACCATAAGAGGACTGTTTCATATCGAATGAAATTAATGGTGACTCATATCGTATAAGATACGATTTAATTCAACAAAATCATAATCGATACAATCATAATCGATTTGTTACGACTGTAACAATGTGCATAAGATTTATATTGTTTTAATCAAATACCGATATGGAAAGACTGTTATGATTATAGTGAAATAAAACATTCATAACAACATCAAACAAACTTTTCCATAGACTTCGATCACTGAGCGTTACACAGTCAACAGACAGGACCAAAAATAGTAATCACAACCATCATCAAATCGACAGAGGTGATAATCGTAAACTGGGCAACAATAGAATCAAATCGTGACTTAGTCAAATATAGAAACAGATCGTAATCCTGGGCATAATCACTTTCGTTCCTTAAATCAAATTTAAATAATATATTTGTTGCAATATGAATCGAACTAATAACATGGTCAAACAAAACAATGCAAATCGATTGGTTGAGTATAACAGTTATGATTCGTATCTATTCGCAATTTTGGTTATGCATTAACAGAATGGTATTTGAATCAGTCGAAAAAGACATGGAAGATAAAATCATAACAGTTAACGATTATTGCCAACCATATCATATAGAATATAACCAATTCGAATCGAAATATTGACTATGTTCGAAATTGAAATACCAGAAACAACCTGTGTTCAAAAATGATATTAACAACTTCAATAAGCGACAAAGTATTCAGTTCAAACCAAATCGAAACAATCAAATCCATACTACGATTAATCGAATCCAAGCTAAATCCAATCAAAACTAATCCGGGAAATGAAATTCGATTAATCAAAACAACAATAGGCATATAGTTCATGCTTATGTGTCAAAGAAAATCCACGTTGTAAACAGAGCTTATGAGTTTGTCATATAAACAGGTGATAGTCATACCAGTGATGTTGCTCGAGCTATGCCAATTTTGAATTAACAACCACTGTAGCTGACTCCATGTTCTTAAACAAAATCGAACCTGTTGTTCGCTGCTTCTTATCAGTGGCTGTCAATTTAGCCCTTTGACTGGTGAGCGTTGCAACTTGATCCTCCAGAGCATGAATTCGGGAGTGTAGCATTGGCACATCAAGGTAATACCTTTCTAACCATGAGCCACACTGATCACATGGTGGAGCAGCTGGTTGAGATAGAGCAGGAGGGGGTTTTGATGAGTCACCCGGGTTTTCACGAGGCATTTTGATGCCTGGATAATTAGGATCATTTTGCAAGCAAGGTGGCAGGTTTTTCACAAAGTCGTATGAGGGTTTGTTACACAGACCTTTCGAATAGGGATACTCACTTGCCAGGTAACGTTCCACCTCTGAGTCAGAATCTTCACTCACCATGATAGGGTCAGGGTTGACAGGGGTCTTCGATTTGTTTCTTTCCATGCGAGAGATTAATCGGGCATTCTTTTTGCCTTTAGAATTCGCAGTAGGTTTGGCTTTAGGCCTTTTAGCCACGGGTTTAACAGTTTCGACATATTTGGTCACAGAATTGGGTAGGTCAATAGGTGAGTCGGGTAGGGTTTTAGGTAACAGAGCACTGTAAGGCACAGGGGGTACCAACTTCCTCTCTCTCACCACAGGTTTGTCAACCTGTGGTGGGCTTGAGTCCTCAAAATTATTGCGATTAAGAAAATCATTCCAACAGTCTCGATGTAACCCCAAATGACAAACCACAAGCATTTTAATTAACCCAAAGTGAAAAAGGTTGTTATCGGCCTGGTTCTGTTTGTATCTTTTAGACATTTTAAACAGACTCCTATGCAAGTAATAATGCATATTAATCTCATAGCCCATGAAAACCATAAGTAGCCGAAGGTGGTACAAGAAAACGAAACCATACCGGCCCTCATAGGTGATAAAATGCTTGGTTATCATCAGCAAGTCGTGCCAACGTTGCTTGAGCATATTCGCGGGCAAACCTTTGTCACAGGAGCTCACCCTTCATGACTGGAAGAGCAATGTCCACGGGACATCTTCCACTTTGCAATTTTTTGACCATTTTTGTCCAGTAGCAGGCAGACTGGTAGATAAACTGAGAAATTGCACGTCAATTTTCAATTGCACATCCCTGACCTTGGCTCGGCAACCATCAAAGGTTAATGCCAATTGCCGAGCCACGCTAGGGTTAAATCCATCAAACTTTCGTATGAACGGGAGCCAACCAAATTCCTCAAGGTCGCTGTAAGAACTTTCGAACATCAACAGAGCTTGGCAACCATTGGGCTCATCCCTTATGACCGAAGCCATGGTGTGGGCACATGGTAGGGTTTGGTGAAACAACAACACATAGGAGAAAAATTGTTTGGGCTAACAGCTACGATCACTCAAAGGGGAGGCAAATTAATGTGCATGTGTGATGGTGGTGGGATTATCACCGCCATGCAGCAAATTAATGGCAAAGTACAATGATGTTCAATCAATCATGACATCGTTCAAACCATATTAATCGGCCAACCCAAGGATTAAACGGTGGACGACATACCAATGTGCCATTGCATTATTTGAAACTGTGAATGTTCAATGTTAAATCGAACCCAAAGTTAAATATGTGCCTGTAATAATTCAAACCATTAAATCAAAACCCAAATGTTTAATCAACGTGCCATTGCATAACTTCAAACTACTGCCATTCAATATGAAATCAGACTCATATGTTACCCATGCGCTCGTTGCATAATAATCAAAGTTTATAACATTGTGACCAATGATTTTATAAAATTGACAAGCTAAGAGCTTATAATAATAAGGATCACATTATATAAAAACCAAAATAAAACCATGACCCCTATAGAATGAAGTATAACCCATAAATTTACATGTTCAATGCCTTATCAATCAAATAAAAGTCAAGTTGCGCAATCAAAGTAAGAATAGGCAAATGGACATAGTTCAAAAATCATTCCAGCCACTTAATAATAAACCAAATGTAAGTACCAATCATAATATCAATGAGAATATCATAACAGTTCAAATAACGATGGAGGAGTTTTCACGCTTACAGTCATGAAAACTAAATCGAAATCAATTTGCAAGTGTCACAAGAAATGAAAATATCGTCTATTTGCACAATGCTACGACAATTTGAAGTTCAGAAGACGTAGGTGTAGGCAGCTTATAGGGAAATAAAAAATAATTGTATTGGCTGCCAACAATGGCGACACACTGGGAGAAGCAGTTATCTCTGTCGAAATAAATGAATTCAGATTAGAACAACAAAGAAAATTTTAACTCAAAACAACAACCAGACAATTTGTACAAACATCATCATTCACCATCTTTTCCAGCGATGTCTTAAAATCTGAAAACTAATAACAGTCTTAAGATCAACAAGTCATGATATTAATGATAAAATATTCAATACTGTTGGCATGGCCACTGCTGCCAGCAGGCGTCCATAGCCTCGACAGGGTTGACATTTAACCCACTCGGATATCTGTATCCTGTCAAGAAGTTCTAGATTAGAGTAAAGGACTTTTAAAGAGGTTTCTTATAATTTTTACAGATTTTCGTTTACCTGACATTGCTTTGCTGCCAGCAGGCCTGTTCAGTACCCCGACGAAGTTGTCTTGGCACCATGCTTGCATTTACCTGCTGCCAGCGGACCTGTTCAGTATCTCGACGGGTTTACAAACACTTCCCACAGCTCTTATTAACATTTTTATTTTGTTTTTCTTTTATGGATAGCTGAGCGGGGTGACGCTAAAAAATCTTGATATTTTATCATATTTTTTCAGACCTCATTAGAATTTTTTGATACTGTCCTTTATTCAGCTCCAGAAATGTTTTATTTCTAAAACAACTTACTATGACAGGGAGACATCCTTTTTGAGTCATTCCTTTACGGAAAAGGGACAGCGTAAAAAGATAATAGATGATCATGACAAACTTTTCTTAGAGATTGGAATTAGTAAACTTCTTTCAAACAACAAAATTTTCCAACATAAATATCATTTTTAGAAATATATCACTGATGTTCATACAATCTTCCAGAGGTTATTTCAGCGAAGAATTTTTCCCATGGTCTTAATCTGAATTGCTCAGTGCACAGGTATGCATATCTTTCAAACAACACCAAAAAATTAATCAATCCAAATCAAAATCAAAACAAGAAGAAAACAAAAAGATGCAAACCAAAGAAATATTTACATAATATACAAGGGTAGGTATCAAGAAAAGTATCTTTTCAGGGCTTGGCCATTCACCAGATAGGTGTCAAGCTGCCCTTCAAGATTCTGCAATCGAAAGGAACTAGGACCCAAATTTTCAACAATCAAAAATGGCCCAAGCCACAAATTTTGAAACTTGGTGTGCTCACCCTTTCCTTCTTGTGGTTTGTCCCACTTTAAGATGAGATCGCCTACTTCAAGATTCCTATCAGAAGCAGAATTAGAATCGAACCAGCTTTTAATCAGTTGTTGATGTTGATATAGTTTATGCTTATCTTGGGTTCTTACTTCTTCTAACTTCATCAAAGCATTAATACGACTTTCTAAAGGAGGAAAATCTTCTTCTTGAACTTTTTGTGACAATTGAAGCGAAGGAAGAAGAATGTGAGGTGGCAAAATGACTTCTCTGCCATAAATAAGAAAAAAGGGGGAGTTACCTATAGTGGCTTTGGGTGTTACCCTATCAGACCACAGTGCATTTAGCAGTGCATTGTGCCAGTTCTTGTGATTTTCAGCCATAGTTCTCTTGATAATTTTGATCAAGTTCTTGTTTGTCGATTATGCTAAGCCATTACCCTGGGGGTAGTAACTAGCAGAATACTTTAGTTTTATTCCTTTCTCTAAAGCAAACTCACTCATCTCTAGAGAAGAAAAGTATGAAGTGTTATCAAAGACTAAACAATCAGGGATACGGAAACGAGTGATGATATTCGAGTTTAGAAAAGAGATCACCTGACTTGTGTTAACAGTTCTTAGCGCGGCGGCTTCGGACCATCGAGTAAAATAATCAGTGGCTGTCACAATATACTTGTGCTGTTGTGAGGATGGAGGATTAATAGGAACTATGATATCAATGCCCCATTGCTGGAAAGGAGAATCAACTGTGACGAGTTGCAAGGGGAAGGCTGGTTTTTGCAATCGCCCTGATGCTTTCTGACAAATGATACATTTACGGCACAAGGCATGGGCGTCCCTAAAAAGCGTCGGCCAGTAATAACCGGCTCTTAAAACCTTATGAGCAGTGGTGTCACCACCGAAGTGACCACCAGCTTCTCCTGCATGCAAGTCAAGCAAGACTTTCTCTGCTTCATCCTTTTCAAGACAACGCATCAGTACACCGTCGAAATTCTGACGAAACAGTATACCATTAACTAGATGAAAGGAGGCAGACTTTAGTCTCAACACTCTTCTTTTGGCAGGGTCAAGGTGACGGGGTGTTGATCCATGTTCAATACAAAATCTAATATTGTCATACCAAGGACTTACGAGGTTTTGTGCACAACAAATCAAAATCTGATCGCGTTGTTCTAGGTTTGACGTATCAATATCTTCTTGTTGTTTGGCTTCTGAATCAACTACCAACTTACACAACCTTTGGCCTCTCACGATCTATGCTGGAGTGATTTCTAAGTCATACTCCTGCAAGGAGGTGACCCAGTTGGCTCTTTTCTCTCCTAACTCATTTTTCACTAACAAGTTCCTTACGACAGGGTAGGGGACAATGACCTTCGTCCTTGCCTTCAAAAGATATGACCGGAAATGCTTAACTTCTTTGAAAATAGCATAGGCTTGCTGATCGACCGCTGGGTAGTTAAGTTCAGTGCCTTTGAAAGCAGAGCTCATAAAGGTGATGGGTACTTTGTTGTTCTCAGAATTCTTCTGAGTTAGGACTGCGACATAGGAACGATCAGAGGCAAAAGTATAGAGTGTAAAGTCTTGAGAGAAATTAGGGCTCATGAGAGATGGAGCGTCTATTATGGACTTATTTATAGCATTGAAAGCTTGGTTTTCTATAGGTCCCCAGTGATATTGGGTGTCTTTCTTAATCAGGTTATGGAGAGGCCTGACCATTTCGGAGAAACTGGGGACAAATCTTCTCACGAAATTAATTTGGCCTAGGAAAGACTGCATGGATTTTTTGGATGTAGGTGGGGGAAGTTTAGCGATGACTTGGGTCCTCTCGGGGTCAATAATCATTCCATCACTAGACACAATGAATCCTAGTAATTTACCCTGTTCTAATGCAAAGATGGACTTCTTGGGGTTCAAGGAGATGCCATATTTATGACATCGTAGCAGAACGAATCGTAAGTGAGTTAGATGATCATATTTGTTTTTAGATTAAACGGTCACATCATCTAAGTAGACTACTATGGAGTGATTGATTAAGCCTCTGAAATCAATCTCCATTTCTCTCTGAAAGGTAGCACCAACATTAATCAATCCAAAGGGCATTTTGCGATAAGCATAAGTGCCCCACGGGGTACGGAAGGTAGTTTTTAATTGGTCTGGCGGAGACATCAAGACTTGGTTGTATCCAGAGAAACCATCTAGTAAGGATAGCCTCTTGGAACCAGATACTTGTTGAAGGATCTATTCCATGGGAGGGACAAGATAATTATCTTTGTCAGACGCTTTGTTGAGGTTTCGGAAATCGACACAAAGAAGAATTTCCCCATTTTTCTTCCGCACTGGGACGAGGTTGGATACCCATTGAGTGTGCCTAATAGGAAAAATTATTTTAGCACTTAGGAGTTTATTCAATTCTTTTTGAACATTCGGTTCTAGTTTAGGATGCATTTTCCTCAGTTTTTGTTGGAAGGGTAAGGTTTGGGGCTTCATCGGGATGACATGCTATATAATATTAGGATCGAACATTTTAAGATGATTGTAAGTCCATGCAAAGACATCCTTGAATTCTTTGAATAATTTAACAAAAGCATCTTTTTCTTGTCTAGAACATCCCAAGCCTAAGTTGATACGCTGAGGATTTTCACTAGTCCCTAAATTGAATTTTTCATAAGACAATGAGGAACTGTTGGTTTTACAATTGACTGTCTTTTTAAATTTATCTTCAAAATCATAAAACATTTCTAGTCTAACAACAGATTTGGGTATGGAATTTACCATGTCCGATAGAGCTTCTGAAGATTTTGGATTAGGTATTACCGTAAAGTCATGCAAATTGTCGTCGTGTGTTTGTTCATCTATCACAGCGCCTTGAAAGGTTTCTTCCATGTGCAGAAAGCTAATGATTTGTTGATCATCGTCAAATACTCTCCAGTTTGTGATATTGTCAGGAACAGATGGTTGAAACAATAGCTCCATGGAGAACGCGTTCGGGGATAAGCCTTCTGCAGGAAGAAGTTTAGAGGCAACATTAGCTAGTAGATCTGCTTCAGCATTATTTAATCTAGGAATTCAATTTATATTAAAAGTAGAGAATTTGTTCATTAAACTCCATACCTCAGACTGATAACATTTGAGATGAGGGGAAAGATAGTGTATAGAATCTCTTACCTGTCTAACCACTATTTCAGAGTCGCCGAATACAACCAGATTTTGAATGTGCATGTCTAAGAATTTTCTGAGACCTTGTAATAAAGTCTCATATTCTACAGTGTTGTTAGTGCATTCGAATTCTAGCCTACAAGCCAATGATGTTTTGTTACCTGTCGGATCGATAATGATGCAGCCTGCACCCGCTCCTTCTTTAGACTTGGAACCGTCAAAATATAAAGACCAAATTTGATTTCCATCGGGCTCATAGGACTGTTGCATAGAAGTTGTTGGTTGCATACATGCTATGATCTCGGACTGCTGTTGTGGATTGTTGATAGGTGAAACTTCAGCCATGAAATTTCTGAAGAAGGTGTCCATTCCTTGAACTTTAGGTGAATCAATAGGAGGTGTGTATGGTTCATTAGGGTCATTCAGGTCTGCTACCATGAACTTGAGGTAACACTCATGATTTACTCTGATCTTGTTGGGCTTACCGTTTTCTGGAAGCCATAAGTGAGACCAGTCCGTCGCGAAGTAACCATGTAGCTGCTCCGACCAGTCCCTACTCAAAAATAGACCATACACTTATGGAATATCCACCACAATTATATCAATAACCTGATGAACTTTTGGGTTAGACAATAATCTAATCAATACATTTTTTAGTTCGCCTATAACTTTAACATCTGTTCGATCAAGTTGTATGATTTTCAAAGAAGATGGTTCTACTTTGGCGTTAATCTTTTGGCAGATAGACCAGGGCATCACATTTGATGATGCTCCTGAGTCAACCATACAATTATGCACATTTCCGTTGAAGATTTCAAAAGTTAAAAGAAAAGGAGGTACATTCTTGCGAGTACTTAGAGTTGTAGCTTGTGGTTTCTTACTCGCAGTTTCTAATGCTACTTTATCTACATTACTTGCGTTATTCACATTATTTACATTATTTACAGGTGGTATAGGAAGGCTTCCTTTATCTTGAGGATCAGGATTATTTTTTGTGGAAGTCTTTTGCAGAACTTTGCTTTGCACAACCTTGTTACCATTTGAATTTCCATTTTTGCCATTTTCTGAAATATTTTGCAACGTCTTCTGTAACAAAAACAAAAACTTCAACAACTCATAAATAGAAATGTTAGCCCGTAATTTTTTAAGATCTTCAACAACATCATAATCTAATTTAGGGCCAGCATTACTTTGTTTAGTTTCTACTGATTTAGATGGCTTTGGAGGTGAAGTTGTAGTGTTCTCGGTAGGAGGTTTATTTGTTGTCTTACTCCTAGTGTTGTAAGGGTGAACAGTCTCAAAGTTAGCTTGAAAGATACTATCTGAGAAGTGTCCAAAGATGTTTGGAGAAGACTCTTCTTCTTGAGTTGTTTCCTACTAGACTTCCTCTTGAGGGATTTCAGGAGGCATCAAGTCATCTTGGACTCCTAGAATTGTCTGGAGAGCGCATTGCAAACTTTCTAGGTTCAAGCCTTCAAGGTTTGGATTAGGCCAGTTGGTGGGAAAAGGCTTTCGGAAAGGAGGTTTGTAGGGTCCTTTACTCGAAGAGGCTTCTTCAGTCGACCTTTTTAAATCTATCACTTGATTAGACAATTTTTGTACAACTTTGGTTAAATTTTCCAAATGAGAGTTTTCAGGTTGTGTTTTGTTTTGTGTAGGTCTGGGGAGAATTTCAATCTTCTTTTTGGAAGAAGAAATAGTCTCAGTTTCATTGCTAGAAGATTCCTTAAAACTAAGTATATCTTTTTCAATCTGAGTAGCCTCTTCAAAGGCTTCTAAAAACGTGGCCTTTTTAGATCTTTTGACCCAAATAGCTATACTTTGATGTAGAGCTTTAGTGTAATAAGCTATTATAAGACTCTCAGCAGGCATAGAATCTGCAGGGATTCGATTTTTAAGTGTTAGGAATCTTTGATTAAAATCTTTAACTTTTTCTTTCGGGTTCATTTTTAAGCTCGAAAGATCCATGACCAAGACTTCTGGAGGTTTGCCATCTCCGAATTTTTCCAAAAAGCATGACTCAAACTTTTCCCAAGACACTATGGTATGGGGCTATTGGGAAAAGTACCAAGTGGATGCATTACCCTCAAAGGTGTAAGGGAACAACCTACAAACGACGTCTTCATGTTCAACATTACGGAGTCTGATGGCTAACATAAATTTTTTGATATGATCTTCAGCTATCTGTTTTGAATCGAGATCAAACTTAGGAAGCCATTTCTCTGGGTTCTTGGGTAAAGGGTGCTGGGCTCCAGGTACAGCTACAACATCCTGGTCCAAACAGGGTCTAGCAGGATTGTTCTGATTTGCCATAGGGGAATTGGGTGTGGAAGGCTGAGAAGGTGGATTGCCTTCATCAGAAGAGGAATCTTCCCCAAAAGAGGAAGGAGATGAAGAAGGTGGTGAAGGAGGTATCCCAGATCCTCCTACAACAGGATTTAAGTTTGGATCTGGAGAATTCACAGCGAGGTCAATGTCACCTAACTGTTCTCTAATATTAGAGAAGTCCAAAGGTTAACCCCACGGGCAGTTTGGTTGCCTAAGACTGGCTAAGGCACTATGTGTTTTAATAAGAGATTGATGAATGATCTCTTGGGGATCACCACCTATAGGATTAGGGGTTGTTGGCTCAACTGTGATCTGTGGATCTTCGGTTGAAGTAGTTGTTGTTTGAGGGGGAATATTATCTCGTGAACGGCTTCTAGTCACTATAGGTGTGCGATTAGGTGGGGGAGGAGTCTTGCAACTAGCTTGTGCCATTAATTAAGTTCTGACCCTCCTTCTAGCGCCATTTGTTGATGGGCGAAATTGACCATCTGTCAACTGAGAGAGTGGAACCGGTCCGGGGTTGTCTAAATAACCCAAGCCGTTTGGAATGAACCACCCTGATGAGTTTAACAGCTCCGTTGGCCACTCTAAGGTCTTAAGAAAACCAAAGAGAAAACTAATCTAAACTAACTAATCTAACTAAAACAAATAAAGCTAACTAAAACTAATTAAAACTAATAAAACAAGCTAAAACTAAATAAAAGAAACTAAACTAACTAAAACTAAACTAATACACTAATCTAATTAAAACAAACTACTAAATGAAACCAAAAACTAAATATAAATTATTCTAACTATTATATACAATCTACTAATTTCTATTATAATAAATCAAATCAACTATCTAATTACCAGCTGCAATATTACTTATTCACAAATGTACACTATAAACAACCTACAGATTTAATTAAAACCTGCAAAATTCATGTGTTTTCTGCCCTAAGACAGCAAGATATGTTTTTTGATTTTTATATTTTATGAAAAAGAAATAAACATTACTAAAATTAAACAATCTAATATATTAAACAACTATATCTAAATGCACTTATATCTTAACTAAACTACTAATGAAAAACAATAAACAAAAGACTAACTGACCTGGAAACGCTCCAAGTCTACCCTGTGTAGGATGACTTCAAAGCTGGTCAGAGGAAGGAAACTCACACCGGTTAGTCCATAAGCTTCTCGCAAACGATTGGTTGTGCTGCTCTTTGAGTTGTTAACAGGACAAACAAGACATAAGAGATCATAACAACTATATGATTACAAATCTCCGCAATAAGGGAAACCTGTTATGCAAAGACTTATATTTAACAATTCAATTCATGAAGAAGATAAACCTGTCATTCACAAACTTAATTCGACAATTATTATGTCTTTTATACACTTGGAAGAAACCAGATATGAATTACAGTGATTAAAATTATATCATTTGCACTTGATTTAGATAGATAAAGTAGTCATAAACCAGATACAAATTGATATACACAACATGAAACAAAATGTTGATATAATGAGAAGTTAAAGCTGTGACAAAACACCAAATTCTTCTTCAGTCTGTATTAAATCTTCATATCCTTGTTCTCCCATGAATGAGGATGATCATTATTACAAAAATGATAAGTATTTATAAGTCTCTTCACAAGCTAAAACCTCCTTGTGGATAATATCAAATTGTTTTACATAATCTGGGAGATATCCCAAAATCACCTAAACTAAGAAAATGAAATGCAAGTGAAATATTTGAAACATCCCCTAACTGCTCATCAAATCCATTGCCATTTTGAATTGATCTGCAATAGACCAAAAATAACCAATTAGAAAGACATTTCATCAACAAAACAATAAAAAATTGATCCTACAGACTTAGCTACAGAATCATTTGATTCTGTAGCTAGTCTAAAATAGCATACAAGATCAGATAGAAAACAAATGAAATCTTTTTAAAATAATACAATTTAATTTTCTTTTAATAAACATTACAATCAAATCACTAATGGTTCAAGTAAATTTATCATTCAAATTAATCAAAATCGAAAGGGATGCAATCGAAAAAGGATAAGAATGCTTTGTTTTCTTTTACCATAAAATACAGTCAAACCATAACAGGACTGTTTCATATCGAATGAAATTAATGGTGAATCATATCATATAAGATACGATTTAATTCAACAAAATCATAATCGATACAATCAAAATCGATTTGTTACGACTATAACAATGTGCATAAGATTTATATTGTTTTAATCAAATACCGATATGGAAAGACTGTTACGAGTATAGTCAAATAAAACATTCATAACAACATCAAACAAACTTTGCCATAGACTTCAATCACTGAGCGTTACACAGTCAACAGACAGGACCAAAAATAGTAATCACAACCATCATCAAATCGACAGAGGTGATAATCGTAAACTGGGCAACAATAGAATCAAATCGTGACTGCGTCAGATATAGAAACAGATCGTAATCTTGGGCATAATCACTTTCATTCCTCAAATCAAATTTAAACAATATATTTGTTGCAATATGAATAGAACTAATAACACGGTCAAACAAAACAATGCGAATCGATTGGTTGAGTATAACAGTTATGATTCGTATCTATTCACAATTTTGGTTATGCATTAACAGAATAGTATTCAAATCAGTCGAAAAAGACATGGAATATAAAATCATAATAGTTAACCATTATTGCCAACCATATCATATAGAATATAACCAATTCGAATCGAAATATTGACTGTGTTCAAAATTGAAATACCAGAAACAGCCTGTGTTCAGAAAAGATATTAACAACTTCAATAAGCAACAGAGTATTCATTTCAAACCAAATCGAAACAATCAAATCCATACTACGATTAATCGAATCCAAGCTAAATCCAATCAAAACTAATCCGGGAAATGAAATTCGATTAATCAAAACAACAATAGGCATATAGTGCATTCTTATGTGTCAAAGCAAATCCATGTTGTAAACAAAGCTTATGAGTTTGTCATATAAACATGTGATAGTCATACCAGTGATGTTGCTCAAGCTATGCCAATTTTGAATTAACAACCGTTGTAGCTGACTCCACGTTCTTAAACAAAATCGAACCTATTGTTTGTTATTTCTTATCAGTGGCTGTCAATTTATCCCTTTGACTGGTGAGTGTTGCAACTTGATCCTCCAGAGCATGAATTCGGGACTGTAGCATTGCAACATCAAGGTAATACCTTTCTAACCATGAGCCACACTGATCACATGGTGGAGCAGCTGGTTGAGATAGAGTAGGAGGGGGTTTTGATGAGTCACCGAGGTTTTCACGAGGCATTTTGATGCCTGGATAATTAGGATCATTTTGCAAGTAAGGTGGCAGGTTTTTCACAAAGTCGTATGAGGGTTTGTTACACAGACCTTCTGAATAGGGATACTCACTTGCCAGGTAACATTCCACCTCTGAGTCAGAATCTTCACTCACCATGATAGGTTCAGGGTTGACAGGGGTCTTCGATTTGTTTCTTTCCATGCGAGAGATTAATTGGGCATTCTTTTTTCCTTTAGAATTCGTAGTAGGTTTGGCTTTAGGCCTTTTAGCCACGGGTGTAACAGTTTCGAAATGTTTGGTCATAGAATTGGGTAGGTCAATAGGTGAGTCGGGTAGGGGTTTAGGTAACATAGCACTATAAGGCACAGGGGGTACCGACTTGCTCTCGCTCACCACAGGGTTGTCAACTTGTGGTGGGCTTGAGTCCTCAAAATTATTGCGATTAAGAAAATCATTCCAACAGTCTCGATGTAACCCCAAATGACAAACCACAAGCATTTTAATTAACCCAAAGTGAAAAAGGTTGTTATCGGCCTGGTTCCGTTTGTATCTTTTAGACATTTTAAACAAACTCCTATGCAAGTAATAAGGCATATTAAGCTCATAGCCCATGAAAACCATAAGTAGTTGAAGGTGGTACAAGAAAACGAAACCATACCAGCCCTCGCAGGTGATAAACTGCTTGGTTATCATCAGTAAGTCATGCCAACGTTGCTTGAGCATATTCGCGGGCAAACCTTTATCACAGGAGCTCACCCTTCGTGACTGGAAGAGAAATGTCAACGGGACATCTTCCACTTTGAAATTTTTTGACCAAATCTGTCCAGTAGCAGGCAGACCGATAGCTAAACTGAGAAATTGCGCGTCAATTTCGAATTGCTCATCCCCAACCTTGGCTCGACAACCATCAAAGGTTAATGCGAATTGTCGAGCCACGCTAGGGTTAAATCCATCAAACTTTCGTATGAACGGGAGCCAACCAAATTCCTCAAGGTCGTTGTAAGAACTGTCGAACATCAACAGAGCTTGGCAACCATTGGGCTCAGCCCTTACAACCAGAGCCATGGTGCGGGCACATGGTAGGGTTTGGAGAAACAACAACACACAGTAGCAAAATCGTTTGGGCTAACAGCTACGAGCACTCAAAGGGGAGGCAAATTAATGTGCGCGTGCGAGGGTGGTGGGATTATCACCGCCATGCAGCAAAGTAATGGCAAAGTACAACATTGTTCAATCATCATGACATCGTTCAAACCATATTAATCGGCCAACCCAAGGATTAAACGGTGGACAACATACCAATGTGCCATTGCATTGCTTGAAACTGTGAATGTTCAACGTTAAATCAAACCCAAAGTTAAATATGTGTCTGTAATAATTCAAACCATTAAATCAAAACCCACATGTTTAATCAATGCGCCATTGCATAACTTCAAACTATTGCCATTCAATATGAAATCAGACTCATATGTTACGCATGCACTCGTTGCATAATAATCAAAGTTTATAACATTGTGACCAACGATTTTATAAAATTGACAAGCTAAGAGCTTATAATAATAAGGATCACATTATATAAAAACCAAAATAAAACCATGACCCCTATAGAATGAAGTATAACCCATAAATTTACGTGTTCAATGCCTTTTCAATCAAATAAAAGTCAAGTTGCGCAATCAAAGTAAGAATAGGCAAATGGACATAGTTCGAAAATCATTCCAGCCACTTAATAATAAACCAAAGGTAAGTACCAATCAAAATATCAATGAGAAGATCATGACAGTTCAAATAACGATGGAGGAGTTTTCACGCTTATAGTCGTGAAAACTAAATCGAAATCAATTTGCAAGTGTCGCAAGAAATGAAAATATCGTCTATTTTCACAATGCTACGACAATTTGAAGTTCAGAAGACGTAGGTGTAGGCAGCTTATAGGGCAATAAAAAAAAATTGTATTGGCTGCCAACAGAAGGTCATCTCTCAGATGGAGAAGTTTGTCTTATTCGTGATTCTCTCTCAGAATAAGCAAAAGATCACAGCCACATCCAGGGTCTTTGCGGCCGACCTCTCCACATAGTAGAAGCAAGTAGATAAGGTCATGGAAGAATAGTCGGATATCTTCTCCTCACCTACAGGGGTACCTCTGCACTACCAAGTCAATCACCCCATAGATCTGACCCCTGATGCACTGCTACCCAAGGGGCCAGTCTATCATCGCTCTTTGTTAGAGAATGAGGAGATCAAGCAATAGATCCAAGAAATACTCCATAAGGGGCACATCCACCCCATCTCATCACCTTTCAGGAGCCCAATCATGCTGGTACAAAATAAAGATGGAACCTTGCGACTCTGTATTGATTACTGGGCTCTGAATAAAATCACAGTCAGAAGCCAGTACCCAATTCCCCGAATCGATGACCTCCTTTATCAACTCACAGGGGCCAAATACTTTAGTAAGATTGATATGAATTTTGTCTACCAGTATGTCTTGATAGAATAGACAGATGTATGGAAGACTGCCTTCAAGTCAAAGGAAGGCCTTTTTGATTGGTTTTTCATGCCCTTTGGTTTGAAAAATGCTCCAGCCACTTTCATGAGGATGATGGATGATATCCTATGACCATTCACTAATTCTTTTGTAGTGGTGTATCTGGATGACATTCTAATTTACAACAAGACTTGGGATGAACACTTGCAACATATTCAGCAGGTTCTATACACCCTACGATAGCACAAGCTATACACCAACTTGGAAAAATGCTCCTTCGACATGGATAGGGTCCATTACCTAGGCTACATCATTGATCAGCATGGCATACATGTGGATCCAGCCAAGATCCAAGTCATCTGTGACTGGCCAGCCCCAACAACACTCACTGAGATTTGGAGCCTCTTGGGATTTGCCAATTTCTACTGCAGGTTCGTGTTGGGTTTCTCCCATATTGCATGGGCCCTCAACCAAATAAATAGGGGTGGTGGTAAGGCAAAATTTGCATGGGTCCAGTCCCAAAAACAAGCATTTGATGATTTGAAGAAGTGTTTTTTCTTAGCCCTAGTACTTTCACTACCAGACTTGCAACATCCTTTTGAGATCGAGACAGGTGCTTCAGACTATATTGTGGGCATCGTTCTCACTCAGAACGACCACCTCATGGCCTATCATAGTGAGACACTGTCAGATACTATCCGTAAGTACCCTACTTAAAACAAAGAAATGTACTCCATTGTGCAAGCATGCCGCTAGTGGAGACATTACATTCTTGGGAAGGAGACAGTTATCCAGACTAATCATAAGACACTGCAGTTCATGTGGGCACAGGGAAAATTTCATAATGACCACCATCAAAAGTGGTCCACATACTTGTAGAAATTCCACCTCAACATCAAGTATAAAATAGAGTGCACCAATCGCGTCGCTGATTGCCTCAGTAGACCGCCATTTTTGGCACTCACCATGGTGCTAGACTCTTGCATCCATGAGACATCTAGATGGCCCCAACTCTATGAGACAGACCCTGACTTCGCCACCACCTACCAAATGTTGGGTGCAAGCAAAGTTGTTGATAATTTCCATCTTCATGATAGGTTGTTGTGTCGTCTGGTCCATATCTGTGTTCCATCAAGTGAGCGAGCAAAGATGATCTGAGAATCCCACTACAGTCGGTGGTAGGGCACTTCGGTGTTGAAAAGAAAGTGGCGATGCTACATAAACATTTCTACTGGTCGAAACTTCAACAGGAGGTTAGCAAGTATATCAGGTCCTATACTGCCTATGCTATTGTCAAACCAACCACTAAGAAACAGGGCCTGTACACCCCTCTTCCTACTCCTGAAAAGCCATGGGAATCCATCTCAATGGAGTACACGTTGGGCCTCCCATCCACCAAGTGGGGAAATGACTATGGTTTTGTGGTTGTTGATCACTTTTCTAAGATGGTAATTATGGTTATCTGCAAGAAGAGCATCACAGTAGAGGCCATTGCCAAGCTCTTCTTTGAACGAGTCTGGGTACATTTTTGAATCCCACAAACCATTGTCTCATATCGGGATAGTCAATTTCTCAACACATTCTAGTCGAGCCTCTAGTCATTGCTGGACACCAAGCTCACCAAATCCATGGCCTTCCACCCCTAGAAAGATGGCCAAATCGAGATTTTATTCATATCATTCATGTGTATAATTCAAAGAACCCTCGCACATGGGATGAGATCCTTCCCTATGTCCATCATAGCTACAACCGAGACCTACATAGCTCAATCGACCATAGTCCCTTTCAAGTGGGGTTGGGATTCCAACCATTGGGACCCATAGATGTTTCACTTCCCCTTGTGGTCACCCCAACCAACTCATCTCCTGATCCAACTAAAGATGACAAAGCCACCTAGTTCATTGAACAGATCCATCACATCTACCAACAAGTTTAAGATATCCTACAGAAGTCTAATGAAAAGTACAAACAACACCATGATCAACATTGGGTGCTGCATAAGTTTCAGGTGGGCGACAAAGTTTGGTTTCACTTGTAGAAAAAACGCCTTACAGGACCCCATTGGAAGCTTCGCCCACTCCATTATGGGATGTACACTATCACCAAGGCCATTGGGGATAATGATTTTGAGCTCAACATTCCTCCTTTTCTTGGTCTACACCCAATGTTCAACATGGATCTCCTTCGCCCTTATTTCCCACCATTATTGGACACCTTAGAAGTAGCAGAACAACTGACACCAACAAAGCTCAACCCCAACTGCCTACAAAAAGAATACAATGATCATATTGTGGATAGATATATCAAGGGCACTCGACAACAAAGGATCCATCTTTATCAATTTTTCAAAGCAGGGCATCTCTTGCACCAAGGTAAGTGGCTCACTCGGGGCCAAATTCAGCAGAAATTTCCTCATCTGATGGGGGACCTCAATGAAATGGGGACCATTGCTTCCTAAGGAGGGAGGATTGATCCAAATGGATATGGGTGGCCACCCACCTTTTCCAATTGGCTCAAAACAGTTTTCTGACAATTTTGGCAATTTACTATTTTTAACAGTTTTAACTTCTGGGGCCATTTAGAGGGCCTAAATGAAGGTTTTTTGGGATCGAGCTCCTCAATGATAGTAAAAGGCATGATTTATCCCCCAAAATGAATCTCCTTGATGATACCTTTCCAACAGGCTATCATACACCTAAAATGGAGACCGTATGCAAAAGTTACGACCCTGGGAAGTTGATGTACTAACTTACCCAAATGGGGCCCACCTGACTTTTGGCGCTTCATATCCTAGGGTTAGGTTTTTGGACGTCTAGGGTTTTTGGAATTCTTTATTATTATAAAAATGCCTTCATATCCTCATTTTAACCTTCTTCTTGCGAATGCGGACTATCATCACATCTCTTCTCAGAGATAAGCCGCCACCATTCCAACAAGCTTGTTTCTGCTACATTTTACAGTTTCAGCTTATTTTGTTATTGAATAGAAAACTGGTTTTACTGTATCTTTTTTATTTTGTGTTAAGCACCTGCTAATAATTTGTATTAATTTTTTTCTACTCATAAAATCCGTATCAGTTTGTCACGAACCTGTTGAGGCTGAGGCCATTCAACAAGTCGAGCTACATGAGAGGACGATGTGCAAAAGGAATCTTTGTGCTTTGTTGTAACCTTGTCGACATGCTTCTATTTGATAGAAGGTGCTTGGGGCGAGGCTGTAGTGGTTGCAATGTCCTTCTGTTATCCTTTTGAACATTTTGTGAAGAAGATAAAATTTGCAGTATGAGATACTACCTTGTGACACTTTTTAGGTGGAACAGTAGTTGGAACTACCTCTCGTATTCTGTAGAGATGACCCCCCGAAAAAATAATGACATTGCGGGGTTGAGACTCATAAATAACATGGTGCTTCCACATATATGGTTGGCCCAAGAGAACATCATAGAAATACAGTGGGGAAACATCACATAATACCTCATCCTTGAAGGGTTGGATGTTGTATGACAATCGACATTGTTGGCTGACACAGAGATGTCATCCTTGGCGAAGCCATCCGATGTTGTAAGGTTGCAGGTGTGGTGTTGTCGACAATCCCAACTGTTTGACAACCTCTGTTGAGATGAGGTTCTTCTAGCTTCCGCTATAAAAAATAAAATGCAGTGGGGTCCCCTTCACCCACATCTGTGAATGAAAAAGGCGCTCCCCCTCTTCAAGATCTGTTGGTTCTTCTGGTTGAATTGTTGTGGTCACGACAAGAGCAGTGGGGTCCACGTCAATGATCTATGCTTTACCATTATTTTCAGAATCAGATTTTGAATCGGGGTTTGGCTCTTTGTCTTTGATCTCAGCCACCAATGAATGTTTTGAGAAAAATTTATCGGTGTTGTGCGAGGGGATTTTGTGGAACTCGCACCATTTTCTGGTATCCTTCTTTGTCTTCCCGTGACCCTTCTTTTCCTGTGTCTTGGACTGGTTTTCGGGAGTCTGTTTGTTAGGGTTGTCTTTGCCATACTTCAGTTGTTGCATATTTTCATACCCAAACTCCCATTTGTTTTGGTGCTTAAATTTCTTCTCGATTTTAACAACATATCGATAAGTAGCACCGAGTGATGAGATGTCCAGAAAATCCATTTCAGTCTGGATTTATCTGTGTATAGCCCTAGGGTATTTCAGAACCAAATTTCACTCGGAGTATTTGATACCTAGCTTGGTGTGCAAGGTATGGAAGGTTTTGGTGAACTCCAGAACTTATTGTCCCCTCTCTTGTTGCAATGTTGTCCATCTCATGTACTGGTCCTCATAGTTTCCAATAGGGTAATATTGTTCCGTTACCGCATCCACAAAAAAAATCCCAAGTGGGATCGACCCCGTATATTGTAAACTCCTTTGTGGAAATTTTCTCCCAGTAAGTTTCCCACCAATGTTTGACATGAGGGAGATATTTAAGGAGTGCGAAGGTGATCTTTTCTTTGTCAGAAAAATTGTGAATAGAGAAATAACCTTCTAGTAGAGTTAACCATTTTTCTATGGCTTCTGCATCTATCTATCCTTCAAATACAGGAATATCAAAATTAAATTGTAGATTGAAAGGTGAGGTGCCTCCAAAGTGGTTGCTTGATGAAGATGCAGTTGTTGTTATCAGTAGGTGTTGAAGGATGTGGGAAAAATTCTCCATCATTTCGTCCCTCTGTCGCGTGAGAGCTTTCTCAAGCAATAGATTGATAAGATCGTCTGCTCCATCGTTTTTTTTTTCTTTCACCATTGATGGTTTCTTGGGTGTGTGAGAGCTATTTTCTTCAAGAGAGACAATATTGATACCCAACTTTATATACTCAGACCTCGTCGGGGACATGCACTGAAAAAACGATCAAGAGCAGCCTGCTCTGATACCACTGATCCAGATTATTTTTAGCACGAAATGCGAGCGGAGATATAATAAAGGAATGCATAGAGATATCACATATATTCAATAATATAACATAAATGTATCATATATGCAACCATAAACACATATATACATTAATACATGATTTCTATTAATTAAAGAAATGTATAGAGACTGTAAAAATACAGAGTGAAAGACTTGCTAGAATAGTGGCATCTTATCTCCGAGAAGAAATGTGACATCTACTTACATTCACCAGAAGATGGTTACAATGAGGCTCTGAAGGAATTTTTACAATAAAAAATAATGCCAAAAACCCTAGACATCCGAAAACCTAACCCTAGGAGATGAAGTGCAAAAAGTCATGTGGGTCTCGTATGGGTAAGTGAGTACATCAACTTCCCAGGGTTGTAACTTTTGCATACGATCTCCATTTTAGGCGTGTGATATCTCGTTGGAAAGGTATTGTCGAGGAGATTCATTTTTGGGGATAAATCATTCCTTCGACTATCATTGAGAACATTTATCTCAAAAAACCTTTATTTGAGCCCTCAAAATGGCCCCAGAAGTTAAAAAGTGCTAAAAATAGTAAATTGCCATAATTGCCAGAAAATTGTTTTGAGCCAGTCGGAAAAGGTGGGTGGCCAACGATATCCACCTAGATCATTATCATAACAATATTGAGTCAATTTTTGGGATGGGGATGTGTCACCTAAGCAGTGAATCATAGGATGAACTTCTACCTCATCCTCTTCTTCATAAGTAACCAAATTGTTTTGGAAAGGAGCTTGTACCCTCTGGTCATCTCTTTCTCTGTTTTTGGGATCTCTGGGAAGGATTTGAGGAGCATTATTTGGTCTCTTGAAGTTACCTCTATTTTCAGTGTTTTGAGAATTTCTATATGTATGTTTCCTTTTTGATTTTAACTTCTCAATCTCAATAGAAAGATATTTTACTAATTTGGTCAGCTCATCTACTTGAGAATGGACAACAGATGAATCATAAGTTGAAGCTTCAACTTTGTTTTTTTATCCTATCCCTATCATATTTCCCCCTGAGATTATCTGATGCCACTATATTGGATTCTACCTCCAAGGCAACGTCTTGCATATGGACTAAGGAAGGTGATCTTCTTTCTCTCAATAGGAGGTAGAAATTGGGGTCAAAGGCACTGGCATAAGTGATTTTTGCAGAGGTTTCAGTGGGTTTTATCTCATCAGGAATCTTGTTGTACATTTTGTTAAATATTTTAGAAAATTCAGAGACAGACTCTCCTTATTTCCATTAACCAAAATGTCTTAAGTCTAGTACATAACCAGTTCATAGTCACTTCATCAAAATATTACAGTCTAAGGGATCCTTTCTCAACCATTTGAACCTACTAAAGCATTTCATCTATATATTTATAACAAAAGGGAGGCAAAAGATGGAGGAATGAGATGGCCTCCTTCCTTGGAAAATATTTAAGAATTTATTTCATCTAACAACTTGGCTAGCAACCTATTCTATAAAATAGGAAAATGTTGGTGACTAATCCAACCAAAATTCAAATTGATTGTATTCCCTTTTTATGTGAAGCTCCTTGTTTTCCATGTGTCTTTCAGAAGAATATGGTTGTCCTCATGATGCTAGTTGTTGTTTCTACAATCTTCTCCATCATCAGATATCCAAAAAATTGTTAGCTTGGCCCTCCTGGATCCCTGTTGTTTGTTGGTAACTTCTTTGGGTAGCAATCTGAGTAATGTACTTCAAAACTGGACAAGTATAAAAGGTAGCACATAACCTTCTTATCCCTTGTACAAACTCTGGCCTCTACAAAATATTAGGTATCAAATTTAGGTAGCACCATTGTGCTGCGTATGTGTGAAAATTCTATCTCTGCCAGATATTGCGTAGCGAATTTCAATAGCGCCACTGTGCATTTGTCTACAAATTTTAGGTATCATTGTAAAAAACGCAGCACCTCCAACTTGATCATGTGAAAATAAAGTGGGGAATTTTCATAGTATTAAACCCATCATCTTTTAGTAACTTGTCAGCACTATAGGTAGAATATTAGTGTAATACCAATATAGACTATTCTGTAGCGCCAAAGTACTACGGAATCTCTGCATTTTGTTGTTGAGGGAGTTATCACTTCACAAAAACCCAAAAATATGATAATCAAGTACTTAGAAGCCTGTATAGGTGGCAGAGGTGATATTCCAATAACAATTTACCCTCACAAAAAGGAACCATCCTAAAAAATGGGGCTCACAATTCACCAGCTATTTAGTTACCTTAACACTTAACCTCACACTCTTTCTTGTAGAAGGAGGGTTTTCATTTGGCGCAACAGACTTCTTCCTTTTAGAAATGATAGGCTTCTTCAATGGATTTGTGTTTTCATTAATTGTTAGTGTCTCTTTGTCAATAGAAGCTTCAACTGATACCTGCAAGTTTCTTTGAGCTACTTCATCTTGAAAATGCTGCAACTCTACCTTAAGCTTCCTTTTCTGAGACTGAAAGCCTATGTTCTGCCTATAAAGGTTTTGGAGTTTCCTATGGAGAGGTTGGGCCTTTCTTGCTACAAACCTTGCTAGGTCAAGAGTTTGTTTGTAGCCAAACATGATTTCTTTCATCTAATCCCTGTGAATCATATCTTCTGCTTTAAGATGAGCTACCTCCTTCCTAGCATCCCTAAGTTGCTTGATCAATCTTTTGAATGTATGACTATCAGGTGGAGTAGCGACATGCACAATCTCAACAAGATTTTTCTCGGTCTCCTTTTCCACCTACATGGGAATTTCCTTGTCTACTTCAGCAGGCTTCTTGATGTCTTTGTCTTTATTTTTCTTATTTTGCACAGGGGTTTCTACTTTCCTTTCCACGAGCGTTTTAATGCCTTTACCCTTCTTCTTTTGTACAAGGATCTCTGATGGGGACTTTTCTTAAAAAACCTCTTTAGGAACTGATGATCTTGTGAAAGGTCTTTTTCCCTTGGTATTGGATGCTGGAGGAGAAGAGGGGAAGTGTATATTCTTCCCTTTCTTGGATGTAGTTTTGGTAGCAGAAGGAACCTCTTCTAACCCTAGTGGAGGAGGTGGTGAAAAATATATATGTGGGGAAGGACAAGCTTCCTCCTCCATTTCTGTGACTTGGTTGATGACCTCTGAGACTTGAACAGGGGCTCTGCCCTTTCTCTTCCTACTGGTCCCTTCTTTAACAACATTGGTGGGTGATAAAGGAATTTCAATCTGCGGTTGAGGAGAATATGCTATATCCAACTTAAAGTGAGAAGCAACAACAAAATGTTCCCATGAAATCTCTTTCTTACCCAATTCCTCAGAGACTAGCATTATGATCAATCCAAAGTGGAATATGCTAGTATCTACATCCTTAGACTTGGATTGAATCTTGTCTGACATCTTACCTATGCTCCTTAACAAGTAGTAGGGAATCTTCATTTCAACTTTACCAGTAAAATGCAGTAGAAGCCTTATATGGTACCGGTATAATGTGTTAAACCTCCCTTCACATGTAAAATAACTTTGGATGATCTTCAATATCCTGTCAAATTGTTCAATCAATCGATTCCTTGGCACACCTTTAGACAAATCACTGGCTTTTTTTTTAGGCTTAAGGAGATCTTTTGCATAGGTTGAATTCAAAGACATGGCTTTAAACCACTTTTCACCTGTAATAGGGATTCTTGTTGCAGCTGAAATAGATGCCTTAGTCACCTCAAATTATAAATCCCCTATCTTGGTTCTCCTGCCATCAAAATGTAATGAAAACTATCTTGTCACCTCTGGATGGACTCTTTGCATATTCTTACATAGAGGCATCCCACTCTTTGAAAAAACTCTCTTTCCATGGGCTCAGTATAAAAAAGATGCATATCCATAGGTTCTATTCTAACCACCTTGACCCCTTTGTGTGTTGTCTTCATCTGAGGAGTCTCCATAGCTTAGAATGAGAGATTATTGTGGCTTATGGGGTAGTAATAACTAGGAGGAATTAAAAATGAGCTTCAAATGTACAAAGATGACCTTTGAAACATACTGGTGTTACTAAGCCAAGGCTTGACTATGGAGATCCCACCCATAGATTTGTATAGGTATTGAAAGTTTAGAAAGTGAGAAGGTACTCTGTAATAGACCCTTTGTAGCTGGGAAAAAATGCTTAACTCGAAAATCAAAAGAAGCAAGGGAGACACAGTGTGGTTAAGAAATGACTCTGGGTAGAGCGATGCGTATGCAGAGGAAAAAATGTTTATAGGATTTCAACCTCAATAGATATGGTGAGCATATGTAATCAGGATTTGATACAGGCAATGAAGTTCTCAGGTTTGAAAAGAGAGGAGACAAGGGTATGATGTGAAGATGAGTCCCTTACAACTATGCAAGCTCGATAAACCAAACTCTGAGCACTAATTCTTTGTGAAAATTAATATGCAGAGGTGACAACATGGGATACATGTGGAGTAAACACCTGTTTGAAGCTTCAACAAAATCTCAGGATTAAGTCACAAACATTTCAGCCCTTGAATCTACCTCATCATTAGATTTGTTTGCACCATTATCACCTAGTCAGAACTGTGATTTTGAGCAGCACAACATTCTTGAATTTTCAAATCACAAACCGTTATCAAGGCTCGTAAATATGAGATCTTGAAGGTATCTTTAACCAACTCCTGGCACTGAAAAAAAGGAACATGACATCAGTCGTGGTAATCATAACTCATGGTGGAAACATGATGAACGGGAAAGGTGCTACGGAAATGCCTGGTGAGTGGGAAGAGCTCCATTTAAAAAAAAATGATTTGACAGGTAAGGAAGGACAACAGGGTATGCCTACAAGGTCACGAATGAGATTAATGATGTGTTACATCAGTCTAGTCATGGGAGGGATCGATCCTAGTGACAAATCATGAAGGGGACCAAAATTTAAATCATGAACTAAAATGGTTCTAATTCCAAAAATCAATTTGAGGATCAAACATGAGTTATGACTCGAAACATTATTTATCTAAGTTGTCCTAACAAACATAAAATTTAAAGGGTTGAAACTTAAAAAGTTAAAATCTAAGGCTTAAAAAAGGATAAAAACAAACTAAAAACCCAAGGCAATTTAGTGTGATAACACATTGAGCCATACCATGAGAATTCACTCACATAGTCAACTATCCTCTATACCTTCATGTCATTGTATCTGAACTCGTATGCATAGCCATGCTTGTTTTTGTAACTGGTTAGCTAGGGAGTTGGATTGAGGAAGTGGGTTGTCAGGCCCATGGGATATTGAAGAGGCAGGTTGTCAGGCCCGTGAGAAATCTCTCTGGGTGAGAGAATTGTTGGGAATTGATTTCTGAAGGTGCTAAAATGCAGTTACAGGGCTCTCAGACATCTTGTCCAGCCTGTTGTTGAAGTTCGAAAAGGAAGTGGGGTAGCCAAAGGATTGTTGAGCAGAGAAGGGGAACACTTCCTAGGGTGGGACATGCATGTGGGGAATGAGGGACTATATGTTGTTAGTTTGAGTAAGCACCCATGACAGAGTCTTTCCTATTGTCTATGAGCCATTAGCCTGGTTAGGAATCCCTTTACCTGGGTGGAGTTTAGTCCCAGCTCGAGGGTGACCCACTATTGAGAGTGATGAGCAGTGTGTTATAAGGTTGGGAGGTTTGTGGAAGGTATGCACACAGTTGGTGATATTCTTACCAAGATAAGTGTCAATTGTGTGATAAATTTACATGTCATATTATTATTTACATGTTTATTTTTATGGGTTTATCCTATGTGTGCTTATAATTGTCTTTATATTTATGGGTATTTCCGATATATGTTGCACGTATATGTTTACTATTATTTTAGTATGAATATGTGCATTTACGAAATTCATTTGTCTGTTTACGTTTTATATATAAAGTTCTGCAAGATTTCTGTGTGTATATGTTTTAATTGCATACAGTTCAAAAAATTTATGTGGCATAGCTTGGTTGGATACTGGGTATGTTACAATATGTTCTGCAGAGAGAACAAAATCATTTTATGGAGCAGCATGGCCCGACCTGGGTGGTCGGGGATGTTACAATATGGTAGCATAACTTTATTTTTCAACACTGAGCCTGGATGGTCCGAGAAAATTGAGTTGAAGCAAAATTTCACAGAGGATTGATTTCGAAGTGGCCAAATTTCAAGTTACAGAGTGTCCATGGTAAAATTTAGAAGCAACGACGTGGAATTGGGAAAAGCCCCAATTTTTTATGTTAAATTCATGGGAAAATTGAGAAATTTGGCCAAGTGGTGAGATATTCCTGATTTAATATTTGTTGTGGAAAAATTCAGACCTAGAATGGGTTGAATTTGAAGTTACAGTGAAGCCATGACAGATGGAGCGAATTTAGTAATTAAAATTCTCAATTCGTGAATTGAATTTGGAAAAAAAAAAATTGTTCCAGAAATGTCAACCCACAATGATTTGTTATACAGAGGTTGAATTGGTGTTATCGGGGTGAAATTGAGAAAATTTCATAGTTGCAGAATGTCTATGGTAAATTGGGGGAAAATTTAGAGAAAAAAAAACAATTTCTGCAATGAAATTCACGAGGAATTGATGCACATAAAAATGAATGTGTGCAAGTGGGCACACCAAAAATGAATGATGCGCGGTAAAAATCTTGTGATGTGTAAAATTTGGGCACTGTGTAGAAAAATATTGGCATGCTAGTGCATGCGCTAAATTTTGGCGTCGTGCGGAAAAATGTTGGTGTGCGGGTGTGCGCACTAAATTTTGGCACCGCACAAAAAAATGTTGGTGTGTGGGTTCGCGCACTAAATTTTGGAACCGCATGGAAAAATGTTGGTGTGCTGATGTGCGGACTAAATTTTGGCACTACGTGGAAAAATGTTGGTTTGCGGGTGTGCACACTAAATTTTGGCGTCGCGCGGAAAAATGTTGGTGTGCGGGTGGGCACTCTAAACTTAGCATTGTGGGGTGTAGATTAATTGACGCATGCGTAATATTGGCGTGCAATGTGCACACACATAATAATGGCATGCGTGGTGTGTGCAATATTGGCAAAGAGCAAGGAATTTTGGTTGGTGCGTGCACAATGTGGGTATATGTTGTCGCACAACAGGTTAGTTAATGGTGCGCATGGAGTACTGGTGCATGGTGGGGGTGTACTAAAATCTGGCATGGTGCAACGGGTAGAGTGAAATTCACGTGGAATATCAGTGCACGGTACAAAATTTGTGCGCAACAGGGAATAGTGCAAGAACCAAAACTGTGCACAGTGGATATTGGCACGCAACACAAAAGTAGTGCGCATCAGTTATTGGCGTGACAAAGAAGTGATGCACAGTGGTTTTAGGTGCACAAAGCATAATTTACCTTGTGGTGTTGCTGCACATGCTATATATGGGTGTACAAGTTGAATTTTTTGTGCTCAAAATCATTTGGTGGGTGAACAACAGCAGAAAACCAATGATTTTCTGCGATGTTTTATAACAATTGAACACCATCTTTTTGCAACACATTGTTTAGGCCCTTAAGAGTGTTTTTAGGTACTCAAAAACCATAAGAACAAATTGTACCAAGGTACACATTGTCTCTGCAGACCAAATAAAATTTCTAATGGTGTAAACCGTTAGTCAAACAAAGATTTTATGAGAAAGTTATAGCACAAACAGTGGAGGGTAAATTTTAAGACCCAACTAACTTCAAAGAGCCATAACGTTCTGCTCCAGAATCATATTGAGGCATAGGAGAAGTCAATGGAAATATATTAAACCATATAAGACATTCCAAGAGCTTAATTAAATTTATGGGCATGTTAAAAATGTTTAATAGGGCAAAGAAGGTACATGTAGCATTCTAGACCAAAAACATGAATTGGCCTAGAACTTCAGCAGGTTGTAACTAGCATCACAAAACCCAAAAAAATGTGAAACTTGGACAGAGTGTCCATAATATGTATATGAAGAAACCAAATTGAGATCCTATGAAGAATCCATTGGAGTAGGTACAAAATGCATAATTACAGAGAAGATTTGTGCCAAGTTGAAGTGTGAACAAAAAAATTAATGGGAAATTTTCAAAAAAACATAACTTTTTGCTCAAGACTCGTAATTAAGAATGGGAGTAGATGTTGGAAATGTATCAGACATTACAATATAAATATTCACCCATAAAATTTATCTGGGTATTCAATTTTCTAGGAAATAAGAAGAAATAATTCTTATATATTAGTGAACCATAATGGTTCATATTTTTCATGAAATTGTTGAGTCAGTTAGCCTGACAAAGTTTTGTTGGCTGCACATTTTGGAGAGTCAAAAATAACTATATCATATCAGGATCAACACTGAGTCCAGAGGAATGGAAGAGGCATAGGGGACTTACGGCCAGGAAATGAGATTAGAGGGACGGATGTCCATTTGGGCATTGAAGGAACAAACTCCAATGGACATGGAGAAGGAAGGGATGAAAACATGAATATGGTAGAGACCATTAAAAATTTGTAGAAGGATGTCCAAAGCTACAAATATGATAATGAAAGGATTATGAAAGCCAAGTAGTAGAAGGAAGACTTTAATATGAAGTTAATTCAGAGCTTGAACATAATAGAAAAGAAATTGGATAAGGAGAGTGGCTCAAGAAAATCAGGAAGTCATAGGCCTCCTGAGGAGAAAAGAAGAGCCATAAGTTTTATAAGACATCACCATCACTCCTCGAGGCATTCCAATAAGAGACAACACAACAACTCAAGTCCAACCTACATTAGGAAGAATAAAAAGTCTGGGGTGGATGAGCTACGAGGAGAAATGAACAAAATCAAACCTCCTACATTTGATGGTGATCACAAGAAGGATGAAGATGCAGATACATGGTTGCTCGAAATGCGAAAGTATTTTCAATTGCATAATTATTCTTCTCATGCAGAAGGTAGAATTTCCATCTATCAACTCAATGGATAGGCATCCATGTGGTGGGATCATCTTGTGTAGGTGAAACACATTAAAGAGAAAAGTGTTACTTGGAGGGAATTCAAGAAGTATTTTGAGAAGAAATACTTGACTAAGAGATACTATGAAAATAAAGTGAAATAGTTATTTGAACTCAAGCTTGGGAGTATGACCATAGATAAATATGAGAGAAGGTTTTTATAATTGTTGAAGTATGTTTCTTTCATCAAGGATGATACAGTTAAGATTCAAAGGTATTTGATTGGATTTCCATCATTCTTCAGTGACAAAATACAACATGATGATCCCAAGACATTAGAGGAGACCATAAGGAGAGCTAAATGTCTATATGATCTTCAAACAACAAGGACAACTTTCCAAAAATCTTGGTAAGACAAAACAAAATTCAAGGTGGATCGGAGGAAAAAGGGAACTAAGCCACCATTCTTCAAAAATAATACTTAGGGACAACCAACTTTTAGAGAACCCAAAATGATTGAGATAGGAGGTCAAAGGCTAAAGAAGCCACCTATACAATGTTGGCATTATAAAGTAGATCATATGTTCATAGATTTCCCTCATAGAGGTGAAAAAGTGAGGAATGTTCACAATGTACAACAAGATGAAATAATGGAGGACATGGGATGAAATGTACCAAGGATCTATGTAGCCCTAGAAAAAAGGAAAGAAGATTATCGATCACATATGATTGAAGTGGAAGGTAAGATCAACAACCAAACCATTGCTATTTTAATTGATTCAAGAGCTAGTCATAGTTATATATATCCTAAGATGGTGGAAAGTTTTCAATTTCCAAGAAGCAAGCAAGGAAAATATTGGTTGGTGTAGCTGGCTACCGGAGCCAAAAGAAAAGTTAATGAGATAGTTAAGTTATGTCTTATGGACATGAATGGACTGAACACAAAGGAAGATTTGAACATATTGCCTTTAGGTTCCTATGATTTTCTAATTGGGATGGATTGGTTGGACCAGCATCATGCTATCCTAGACTGTCATAACAAGACATTTACTTGCTTGGATGGGGAAGGGAGCCTAAGGAGAGTGTAGGGAATTCCCAGGGAAGTAACCATCAGAGACATTTTAGCATTGCAGTTGAAGAAGTGTTACAGAAAAGGGTGTCAAATATTTTCATCCCATATGGAAGAGACACCTAAAGATAATTTGCCAAATTTGGAAGATTATTCATTCCTAAAAGAGTTTGAAGATGTGTTCAAGGAGGTACCAGGACTACCCCCATAGAGAGATATTGATTTCTCTATAAATTTAATGCCTGGAGAAGCTCCAATGTCAAAGACTCCTTACCAAATGAGGACACTAGAGTTGAAGGAGTTGCAAATGTATCTTGAAGAACTTCTGAAGAAGGGGTATATACACCCAAGTGTGTCACCTTGGGGTGCCCCAGTCTTGTTCGTGAAGAATAAATATGATACATTAAGATTGTGCATTGATTTCAGATAGTTGAATAAATTGACTATAAGGAACAAGTATCCTCTGCCAAGGATTGGCAATATCTTTGATCAATTGAAGGATGCAAAGAATTTTCAAAGATATATCTCAGGTCAGGATACCATCAGGTAAGGATTAAAGAGGAAGGTATCAGTAGGACCACCTTTAGGACACATTATGGTCATTATGAGTTCATAGTGGTTCCATTTGGGTTGTCAAATGCACTAGTTGTTTTCATGTGCTTAATGAATGGAGTTTTCCGAGAATATTTAGACAAGTTTGTCATTGTCTTTTTGGATGACATCCTTATATATTCCAAGTTAGAACAAGAGCTTGATAATAATTTGAGTATGTGTTGCAAGTATTAAGGGAGCATCAATTGTATGCCAAACTGATCAAGTGCTCATTTTATCAGAAGAAAATTCATTATTTGGGGCATATCATTTCAGAGGATGGGATAGCAGTGGATCATGAGAAGATAGAACCCATTAGAGAATGGTCAGTGAAAAATAATTTGATAGAGGTCAGATCATTCATGGGTTTTGTAGGCTACTATAAGATATTTATTGAAGGATTCTCAAAGATTTCACACTCAATCACTTCCTTACAAAAGAAGGGTGTGAAGCTTCAATGGAAATTGGATTCTGGAAATAGTTTCCAACACTTGAAACAATTATTAACCAGTACTCCAATACTAAGGATTGTAGACCCAAATGAATAATTCATTGTATGCATAGATGCATGTAAAGAAGGTCTTGGTGGAGTCCTTGGTCAAAATGGGTTTGTTATATGTTTTGAATCAAGGAAGTTGAAGGAGCATGAAAGACACTATGCCACTCATGATTTGGAGTTGGAAGCCATAGTGCATGCCTTGAGTAAATGGAGACACTACCTCATGGGGAAAAGGTTTGAGCAAAGAACAGACCATAATGGTCTGAAATGTTTATTTGATTAGCCAATTCTAAATTCTAGGCAAAGCAGATGGTTAGAATTTCTAAGTGAATATGACTTTGATATAAAGCCTATTAAGGAAAAAGAGAACAAAGTGGTTGATGCACTCAGCAGAAGAGTGCATGAATTGCATTCTAAAACCATTATCATGTACTAATCAGATTTGAAACCCAGAATTTTAGAGGCTGGAAAATTAGATTTGTAATATAAGGAATTAGTAGCAAAATTACAGCAAGGTAATTTGCAATAGAAAATTGAAGAATACAAGCTAGATAGAGATGAAATTCTCATATACAGGGGCATAATTTATGTACCGAATTCCTAGGAATTGAAAAATCTAATATTGAGAGAAATGCATAATGTACCTTATGTTGGGCATTCAGGTTATCAGAAAACTATTGCAGTTTTCAAGGGCCAATATTATTGGCCAGGAATGAAGAAAAAAGTTGCAGATTGTATTGCCAAATGTTTGGAATGTCAAAAGGTAAAAGCTGAGCATAGACACCCATTCCTAAGTGGAAATGGGAAGTTGTAACAATGTATTTCATCGTCAAACTGCCTAGAACAAACAAGAAACATGATTCTATCATGGTAGTGGTGGATAAGCTTACTAAAGATGCCCATGTTATTCCAGTTAAGATCACTCACAAGGAACCAACATTATTGATGTTTATATGAGACAAATTTCTTGATTGCATGGCATACCCAAGACAATTGTGTCTCACAGAGATCCAAAATTTACCTTGAAATTTTGGAAAGGATTATTTAATGGATTTGGAACAAATTTGAATTTTAGCACACCTTATCATCCAGAATTAGATGAACAAAAAGAGAGGATGAATAAAGTGATTGAGGATATGTTGAGGATGTATGTGATGGATAAACCATCAAAATGGGAAGACTACCTACACTTGGTAGAGTTTGCTTATAACAATGGGTACCAAACATCTCTAAAGATGAGTCCATTTGAGGCACTTTATGGCAGAAAGTG
>ML831511.1:5934-19572 GCA_009831015.1 Picea engelmannii | reverse complement strand
TGCATAAATAAGGGGAGGGGATTGTAATATCCGTAGGCCGAACCCAATTGTAATGTAAATGAAAATGTACTTAAGTTGGTGAGTTGTTTGATATAATTTGTGTATGCACCTTTCATGGCATAATGCTCACATGTACTGCACAGTCAAATGATTAAGTGTTCACATTCCAGGATACTGCACACAACAACTTAAGTGCACGTGATATTGAGGCCAAGGAGACTTTGTGTATATGTTGTTCTTTATAGGCTGGTGAGCCAATTTTGTGATGATTTGGCCAAGGAGCCTAGATGTTAAAGGACAATGAGCCTATTTTTGTATACATGTCTCATGATTAATATAAAATACATCGTTGCGTGCAGACTGACCACAATAAAAGAGTATGGGGGACTAAAATCCACTAGTTAGGGAAAGGGGGGAGATAAAAGTTAAGGAAAAGGGGCTAAGCTAGGGAGATTAAGACAAAAAGGAATATTATATTAATATTTCTTAAAGTATAAAGTATGGATAAATATTTTATCCTAAGTTTCAAAGTTGGGGACAAGTGGGCCAAAGTAACTCCCAACATGACAAGTGTCAAGTTGGGGACATGCATACATATTGTTGGGACTTATTTCATTTTATAGCATTCCTTCCATCATTCATTCATCCATTGATCCATACCATAAACATTCACTCACATAGTCAACTATCCTTCGTACCTTCATGTCATTATATCTGAACCGATATCCATAGCCATACTTATTTGTGTAACTGGTTAACTGGGGAGCTAGATTGAGGAAGCGGGTTGTTTGGCCCGTGGGATATTGAAGAAGTGGGTTGTTAGTCCCGTGAGAAATATCTATAGGTGAGAGAATTGCTGGGAATTGATTTCCAAAGGAGATAAATTGCAGCTACAAGGCTTTGAGACTTCCTGTCCAACCTGTTGTTGAAGCCCGGAAAGGAAGTGGGGCAGCAGAAGGGCAATTGAGCAAAGAATGGGCACACTTCCTAGGGTGGGATAGGCATGTGGGGAATTGGGGATTGTAGGATGTTAGTTTGAGTAAGAACATCTGACAGAGTCTTTCTTATTGTCTATGAGCCATTAGCCTGGTTAGGAATCCCTTTACCCAGGTGGAGTTTAGTCCCATCTCGGGGGTGACCCAATGTTGAGAGTAATGAGCACTGTGGTATAAGTATGGGAGGTTTGTGGAATTTCTGTACGCATTTGGTGATATTATTACCAAGATAAGTGTCAATTGTGTGATAAATTTACATGTTGTATTATTATTTACGTGTTTATTTTTATGGGTTTATCCTATGTGTGCTTATAATTGTATTTATATTTATGAGTATTGCCTGTATATGCTTCATGTATATGTTTACTGTTATTTTAGTATGAATACGTGCATTTACGAAATTCATTTGTCTTTTTATGTTTTATATATAAAGTTTTAGAAGAGTTTTGTGTGTATATGTTTTAATTGCATGCAGTTCAAAAAACTTATGTGGCATATCTCGGTTGGATACTGGGTATGTTATAGTATGTTCCATAGAGAGAACAAAATCATTCTCTAGAGTAGCATGGTCCGGCTTGGTTGGTCAGGGATGTTACAAACTGCTTTTTGTTCATATTCACTAACATGTTCTTTAGCATCCAACTCCTCATTTCAAATCTGTTTACATGCTTGAATATTGTGTTTAATCTGTTGAGCATCGCTAAAAATTTGTTGTAAGGACTTAGATATTCTTTCCATCAGAAGGAAAGACAAATTTGGATGAAAGGTTGTTTCATAATGGAGCATGGTAATAACTTCAGTGGGTTGAATTTCGTTAGGGAGTTTATAATAAAGACTAGCAAACCTCTTATTGAAATTTGAGATGGTTTCATCTTTCATTCTTCTCATGGCATAAAAATATGAAAGGAGTAGATACCATGAATTTCTCTCACCACAAAATCTACAGAAAGATTCCCTCAATTCATCCCAGGAGATAATCGACTGAGGCTGCAAATGTCTGAACCATGCTTTGGAATCTCCTTGTAAGGACTAAGAAAAGTTCCTCATAGACACATCATCATGTTCAATCTCAAAAATTTCTATAAAATTATCAAAGACCTCAATATCTTTTTCAGCTGACTTTCCATCAAGCTCTCCATCAAACCAAGGAAGTTACTTATAATGTTTCATAGGAAAGTCATAAAGGATGGAAGGAAATTTAAGAGGACTGTATCTTTCTTGAATCTTGGAGGTGTAGGATTAAGAACATAAGGTACAAGCTTAGCTTTGGTTTCATTAATCTCACAAGAATGATCATGAACATCATATGGCTCAGAGGAAGGATCTTGGTGAATATTGGTTATAGAAGAAGGAGGTATACCTACAGTTTTCCATGGAGGATATACAAGGGTAGATCTCTGTGCTTCATTTGAATGCAGTAAGTTAAGAAATATTGTTTTGAAAAACTCAAGAAAGGATAAGAAGATATTGATAAAATAGAAAAAGTACTTATTGGACTAAACTTATGCTTGAGTACCTAATTTTTCCATACTACCCTTCCATATCTCTGTAAATAGGTCTCATTATCCAGTGGAGTCTTTGAATCACAATTGAAGCTTGATTGGAATCGCCATGGAAAATTTAGCTCTAGATTCTTTTTCCATTGGAATCATTTTATGTTCTGTGGAGTTGCTGGAGCATAAATACAACCAATTTGTGCCTAAGTGTCTGTTGCTTTCAGACCTCATAACTCAACCATGTCGTTCTTTCCCATGGAAAAATTTCAATTTTGTCCCTAGAAACGACGCCAAAATGTTAGCACTCAGAATTTTCTTTAGGTTGTATCAAAGAAAACCCTGAGGTAATTGTTTCAACCAACTTTAGATTGTATTCTTACCTATACAACTAGAGAGGGATATCTCATATATCTAATGACTGGTAATAACTCAAATATTTCATCAATAAATGCACAGAGGTCAGATTCTACAATAGGACAATTTTTATTTTTTTTAAAGGGATGGTAGGAAAAGAAAGAGAGAAAGTACCATTGGGAAATGGATTCAATTTAAGAAAATGATAGAAAAAAATGAATCAGTGACTGAACTTGAGAGGATAAAGGATAAATGAGCAGCAGTCTTTAGTTAAAAATCATTGTGTGTGGCGAGAGAAAAATACATGAAGCAACTGAGAGCACCGTTGGGGATGAATTCAAAGTTAACTTAGAAGAAACACAGTTTGTCTAAATGGTGTGAATCTAGAGCATTACACGGTGAATTCTAGATTTAAAATCACGTTCTTATTTAGAAATAAATTACAGATGTGAATATAAAGAGCACAGGAAAACACATACACAAAGAAAGAATACAATACATCAGACTTCCACCATTATAATATTTTCATCAAAGCTTCAAGAATTTTGCATTAAGTTTCAATCGGATCAAAAAGCTACAATCAATAATCACTGTCTACATTGTTTTTCCAACCAACCTATTTTACATGAAAATGATCCTCATATATAGAAAAATAATTTCACCCTTGGATGCTAGGTTCTAACTACTCTCTCCTAGAATCATCGATCTGATTTCTTTGAAAGAGAACAATAACTTCAATAGATTTACTAAAAATAGAAAACCCAACTTTTCCAAATCATAATCGTAAATGAAATATTCTTTACAATCATTGATCATGATCACAATTAGACCATATGGTTGTGATAAGTTATCATGTTCATTTTTGGACACTCTGTCACCCCTGCACAACAAGTCTGCTACGCAACAATAACCTACAACAAAAAATGTAGTGGATTGCACAACAAAATTGGAAAATAGGCGTTAATGATGACATCATATATCACTAATAAAAAACCATTTTTTGAAACTAAGAGAGGTTTTTTTATTTAAGATCGTTATAAATAAAATCCTCTCTCCATTTCTTTAAATTCATCTCCATCTGGCCTAAATATGTGTCTCAAAAACATGTCTCAGACAAGAAATCATGAAAACTGAAAAATAGGGCTCAAATATTCCTTTGAATCTCCCAAAATATGAAATCTTTTTCAAATATGAGAGAGTTTTATATTAAATGGTTTTTCCTCAACAAATACCTCTTGGGGATTTGTAAAATTCCTCTCGATTTGGTCATAAAGTGATCTTGAATTTGACCACTAAACCAGTCATTTGTGCAATGCGACCTGTAGCCTGTGCACAGGAAAATCCTCTACACGAAAGAATCCTATGTGAAACATCCCACTGCACGATGAAATACATTGCGCGATGAAATACACTGTACGAAGAAATACAATGTGTGACTAAATCCACTACGCAATGACATCCTCTTCCAGACAACATCCTATGCATGACAACATTCACTGCGTGAAGAAATCCACTTCGTGATGAAATCCACTACATGATGAAATCCACTATGTGATGAAATCCACTGCACGATGACATCCTCTGCGCGACAACATCCACTGCGTGATGAAATCCACTATGCGAAAAAATCCACTGCGCAACAGAATCCTTTGCGCAGTGAAGTTCTCTGTGCAGCGTGTAGCAAATTTTGCAATGCACAGTTGAAGATGGAAATGGAAAAAAAAAATGATAAGCTTCCTTTTGAAACTGACCCTCAGAGAGGTTAGATGATGCCAGACATAAAAAAAATATGGGTGTTAACAGGCATGACTTTGAAAATTCTTGACAAACCTCTTAAGGGAAGATCAAGTTGATATCCCATGTTGTCTTCATCTCCTATGGCCTTGAATTTCCACTTCCCTATAGACTCAGATTCTACATTCTCCTCACCGAATTTTTTTTCAGTTATCTCCTCTGACAACTCAAATTCTGCCAGTTCTGTTGCTGGTGCACTCCCAACTGCTTCTCAAGATGGAATTATCCTTCTTTTTGTATGACTTCATCCTGACAATACTTTGATCGTTCTATGTTGTTAAACCGATCCTCCATCATCTCCAAGTCCTTGTCCCATGAAGTGAGCATCTTAATTGTATACTCCTATTATTTTGTTGGGGAAGACTTCAATGTCTACTCCTTCTCCTCCACCTTTATGATAGTCATAGTTGGTTGTCCTTCTGTTGCATCTGTAACACATTCTCTAGCCTCAACTGGGCTACTTGGAAGGAATATATGAATTCCCCCAATGATCATAACACACCTTTGATCCTCCTCCATCATCTCTCCTTGTTGATATGAACTGTTCACTGGGTTCATCTCTTCTCCCTTTCCCACTTGGAAGTTTGGGATTTCACTCCTGCCCTCCTAGAAGTCTATGATATCTTTAGATGATCTCCTCTCATTTCCCACCTAGAAATATTAATCTTCATCACTACCCTCCTAGAAGTTCATGAGATTCTCCATTGATCTCATCTCATTTCCCACCTATCAATATGATAGTTGATTGTTTCCCTCTTGACAGTATGTGAGATCTCTTCTTGATATCCTCTCCTAATCACTGAGGTCTTCTCCAACCTATGGTTCACAAAGGTAAGCCACTTTCTCCTCTTTTTCACTAAGGGTTTCAACTTTCCTCAACCACCTCCTCAACACCTATTGTTTCCTTCTAGCCAACAACTTCTAGACATGCCACCTTGCTCTTTGCTTCATGGGATTCTTGTTTCATATTCAATGCTAGCATGTCGATCTCTGCTCTTATTTCTTCAAGATCTTTGTCCATCTCTATTTTTCTTTTCTACTAGTGGTCCTTGCCTTGACCATGCCTATGGCCTTTAGTAGCCATATATTCTTCCTCTCCCTGCCCTCCTATCAAGTCTGTTGGTTACCCTGCAACTTAGGTCACCTCCATCTTTTCCTATAGCCCACCTAGATCTCTATTGACTATTTCACACTTGCAAGAAATCACACATAGAGAATCAACACTATGTCTCCCTTCACCTATTGTCTACAAATGAATTTTAGCTTCTGACACCACTTGATGGTATTAGACTATCTCCTATTGCCTATAGAAATCAAATATGGGATATGATACAACTTGATGGTATCAAACAAAACCTTTTCCTAGGATCTTATACCACTTGATGGTATCAGACATAACCTTTTCCTAAGCTCTGGTACCATTTTATGCATCCCCCCTTCTCTCCTAGGGGTTGGGCGACATCTTTGTATAGTATCATTCAAGTACCTGAGATGGATTAGCTCTTCAAGACTTTTCTATCCCCCAAATCAATTCTACATAGGCCCCTTATCTCCTTAGGTGCATGTCCTATGTAACCCACAAACTGCTCTTGGAAATTTTTAAAACCGACAGGCGCTAGATCCTACTACTAGCCCCTCTCTGCATGCGACGCTAGCCTATGACCCAAGGCTAAACCCAGAAAGGTGCTTCGAGCTTCAAGCTTCGGTTGTTTTCACAACAGAAAAATTCAAAACCTCTGAAATTCGAACCATGACCTCACCTGGACGATTGATGGTTCTCACTTATCCGATAGCCAACGACTGTGATCCACTTTGGACTTCGATGTTCAGGAGTTTCAAATGATCCAATACATTTTTCTCCCAAATTTATTCGCAACCGAAGTAACATATCGAGTGGCACATGCTCACCTCAATGAACGACTGAGATTCGCCCTTCAATCCACTTCAGATGACCAATAGTCAACGCTCCTCCACCCTCATTCTCCCAAAGTGTTAGTTCTATGGCGTGGATCTTCGCGCTCCATGTGTCCCTCTGCTCATCAATGACTCTTGTTGATTTCTACCTTTGGGACTTGCAACCTTCGAGATTTTACTCTCATGTTTCTCCTTAAGCATATTATCACCGAAGTGATGGATCTGATGCCACATCTTCCAATGATAAATGGTTGAAATTTTCCTACTATGATCTAACAACAGGCATCCACCTCAGATCAACGACCATGATCTCATTCTCTAGTTAGGACTTCGAGAGTTTTGGTTACTCCACCTTTCCTTTCCTTCAAAATACTCTTCCTCTGAAGTTTGTAGATCTCCGCCATGTATCTTCACTGCAACCAATGGCTTGGGTCACTTCTCTCTTCGCGATTTCGACATAAAACGTTGTTTTCTCCATAGAGTTTCTCTAAATATCTTCCTCCCAAAATTTCTTATCTATTTCCACACATCCCCTGGTGATCAACGACCATGATCTATTTCAGACTTCGGGCTTCGGGGATTTTTTAAGCACCAAACTTCAATTCCTCTGAAGTGGATTTCCTTTGAATTTCACCATTTTTCACCATGTGTCCCTCCGAACGACGGACGATCCCGGTATACTTCGAGACTTTGGGACTTCATCTATCCTTCTCTCCTATGCACTTTAAAATGAATTAATTCTCATGCACCTTACGTAGATCTGATGGGTGTCGATCCTTCGTTATCAGGTCCAATGGTTGGGATCTTTCTTTCACCTTCGTGTTCCCCTTTGGGTGTCTAGACGTAGAATTCAATGGTCCAAATATCCTCCTGCATCTCATCTGATGGTTGTTGTCTCTTATCCTCCTGAGCTTCTGTAAAATTCTTAATTGGAAGAATTTTCAATAGTCAAAGGCTGCAACCTTTTATCCTCCTACAAGATCGACTACTTGGGTTTCGAATTTTTTACTCCTCCTAATATTTCTAACTTGAACCAAGTTCATCTCCGGTGCACACCTTGTGCTCTCCCTTCTGATATTTTTCCAATGTAACTTGACCTCGTCTTTGGCGCACATTTACGTTCTGTGTGCAAAATTTCACTTTCACTTTTGAGCTTGTGAACTTGCCCAAAAATCCAAAGGATTCTCGACCCTTCTGCTTCCTCCAAAGGAATTTTTTCCCACTCCTGGAACTTAATGCTCTTCCCCTTGATCCTTTTGAACTTGACACAAATTATCTCCTACATGCACTCCTTGAACTTGTCTAAACCTTCAGATGACTTCAGAATTTCAACACTTTGTATAAGTGTTTTCCTAGTGCACTCCTTGCACAGGTATTATCATGAATCCTGAACTCTCGTAGGTTCACTGATGCACTCCTTGGATCCGCTCAATGCACACCTTGCAGAGCTTCCTCCCCCAGAGTGTTCAACAACTCTGGTTCCTTCAACCTCCGCCAACCCTTCAGAACGTGTTGATTTTCTGCACTCTTTTCACTCGCTCAAAGAACTCCTTGTTGATCATTTCCTTCAAAGTGTTCAAAAAATCTGAAGTATCTCTCTTTCCTATCTACTAGAGTTTTCAGTAACTCTATGGGTGTCTCCCTCTAACACTTCTCTCTTTGAACTTGAAACAAAGTTTCTTCTTGGGAACACTTGCACCTACTCAATTCCCTTACGGAAGATATTCACAGAGTATCCAACGACTCTTTCTCTTTGTTCCTCCTCTGCAAAATCTCTCCTCCAAGGTGTTCAGTAACCTTGAGGCTCCTCTTGAGTTGTGATTTCTATGGTGTTTCCTCCTAGCACGTTCTTCTCTGACTTGAAAGAGTTCATATGTGCAATCCTTGCGTTGGCTACAGAGTTTCCAATACTTTGTTTTGCACTCCTTGCATAGCCTAAAAAACCTAAAACAACTCAACAACTCACATATAGATAATTCTAGGTTTATTCATGCAAATGAAACCTATCTTGTACATCTACATCATATGCACATAAACATATAGATAAAATTCATAAAACACATAAACACACAGAAACCTGATAGGAAGGAAAAGATTCTCTCTTTTTATTAATATGAATGTATGTTTACAATGTGTACAAAAGCTCAGACTGCAACATAGTCTTTTCTCTCTCTCCTTCTCTTGGTTTAAAATTATTTACAATCATATTTTCAGCAGCCTCTACTATGCATACATTACAATGCTTTATAAAAGAGGGGATCATTGAGATTTCCCTCCAAGCTACACTAGTGGTGTCTCATCACCATTTACAATGCCTAGCTACTGAGGATTATTACATTGAATGACCATTAAAAATTCAAATTTGAGGTGATGCTCATGATCTGTACAACASATACCTCATTAATGYCTCTCTATCTACTTCYTRTACAAAGGCATCAACTCGGCTCTTATTATCCTTACAACATTTAATTKTATTTAAATTACATTTATAATTTAAAAATAGGAGGGATGCGCCTCTTCTTTTATTGAATGCACTTTTATGTGCTAAATAGTTGGCATGTTGCTGAGGTGGAAAGGATGCTCTTGCATCACTTATAATYATCAGTGGAATGTTCTCTGGCCATCGATAGTTTGGAATACATCAATGTCTCCTGATTGATGGATTCTTCAAGTGTTCAACCTCAACACCCTTATTCACACTTGTAGAATGTACTCGGTGCCTTGATACTTACTTTCATTATGGGTAGGTTTTCTCACGTTTGTTAATGGTATGCCTTAATGATCACTAATAAAAAGAAGTCTCATTGTGTTTGAGCTCAACTCCTCTATTCACATGATGTAGACTTGCACCTTTTGTGGATAGTGTAGAATACTTCCAGCTTACAATAGCATCATTCCTAAGCTATTGTTGTCTTTCACCTATATGACATCAATGATCATGGGATATCAGATTGTATTCCATTGTATACAAATATATTCAAATAGATTTTGAGACTGGATTCCACTATGCCTTTTTTGTGACTATGATATCCTATGGCATATGTTTTCCTTGTGTTTCCTATTCATGGCCTTGAACAACTATTTGATATATTTCCACATGGATCTGCAGTGTAATTCATATTTCCATCCATGTGTACAAATTCATTATGGATTGCAATATCCTCATGAGTAACTAGCACTTCTAGATGAGTCTCCATTACTCCACTTTTGGGAATTATAATGCATTTTGGCCATCGCAGATACTCCTCTGACCTCACGCATTAGGGGGCATCTGTTACAACAAATTTTTCCTCACCCCATACAAATTTATTGGATGGCCTTTCCATTTACCTATGCAGACTTGAAGTCCCATTTTGTACCTTCCAAAACCAAAAAGAACATTTTTCCACATATACGTTCCCTATCAGTTAGACAACAAGCGTATACGCGGGTTGCTCCACTACAACCCATGTACATCGGTTTTGGTTCTTAAAATTAAACATTATGTCGGGTTTCATGCCATGTCACAAGATCCATGATCCTTGACCTTCCATATAATCGAAATGCTCCAAATTGGACCTTCAGTTCCATTTGAAGGATATAAATTGAGCCATATCCAAGCCTTCAGGAGATTGAACAATTCAACTTTGAGAGAAAAGACGCTCTGGATAAATTTCACTTCATATTGAGTCTACATCTCTTTGTATTTGAAATTTTGAACTCCTTGTTCATCCCCCAAGATCTTCCTTATTTGTGATGGATAACCTCATTGCCTCCTTTATATGAGCTTTCCTTTGGTGGAGGATTGAAGTGGTGGAGGCCCAGCTGAAGGGACTTAGTTTCTTGGTTCCGATATGTGTAGTTACATAAGTTTTTCACCTGTATACTTCTGTTGATTATTTTAATAGAAATACTCTTGTCTCGTCCAATTGATATCTTGCAAATATTTGAATTATTATTCCATGGGCATATTTTTCATGTATGTTAATGGACAAGTTGCAGGTATAGATATTTGAGTTGTGTGCTCAATGATGGTCTTCATCGAACGTCCAGACGAGGTAGGATCTTAGACTTGTCTTCTTAGCATTTCATTTATATGGAATATTTGGGATTAGAGTTGATTTATGCATGTCACTTCATCTGTTGTGGTTTACCCCATGCCATAGAGATATTTTCCTCGTAACACCTATAAAGTAGCCAGGTGCAAGAAAGTAAAGGTTACGATATCTCTCCATCACATCGAGTCGAACTTTAATGTTCCTGTTTCAATTTTCCTTATGTCCATTTCTACTACAATAATTTGTCATCTTGCCTTTGTATTCTCAATATTCTATGGGATTTAGTATGATATTTGGTTTTCCTTATTTTATATTCCAGGTATTTTCACTTTATGGTCCACGAGAGCCCTATCCCAATCCTCTTTGAAGGGAGAATGCATTTTATTTTCTTTAAAGACATTTACCTTTGTATTTAAAGACTCATTATTATTTTTGAGACTCTAAGAGAGATGTTTTGGATATTTCATTAGTGTATTCTCAAAGACTTTGATCATAAATTTGAGTTTCCAAATATTTTATCAAGCATAATATTTTTTGTACTTTATGGAATGATAATTTAAAGCTCTCTTCTATTTGTGGTCCATTTTATGTTCTCTCTCTATGGACATTGTTCAATTTTATGATGAATGTTGTGATGGATATATCAGTCCTTTATTATATATGTATCCTATCTATTGATGTTGTGAATATTGTGTATATGGGTTTCTTTTAAAACACCTCATCCCTAATCTTAGGTGTTATTTTTCCTTGAATGTGAATGTAAATATTAAGTCTGGTCCTTCTCAGATTGTGTTTTGTTTACTTTATTTTCATGGAATTATAAGAAAAAGAGGAGAACCACCTCTTTGAAAAAGTAGAAGGATTCATATCCTCATGAAGTTGATATTTGATTGCTAATAGTCTTTTAGATCAACACTCTCTTACCATCATGAAGGTTTATTTCCATATAGTCTCTTATGGCATGCTATATTTGGACACATTAATTATGATATACTTCATTAGTTGAAGAAGAATGGTGTTTCTAGTTTTCCTACCACTCCTAGGAAATTGAAGCAATGTGATGCTTGTATCCTTGGAAAACATAGAAAACAACCTTTCCATTATTCCACTTCCAAAGCATATGGAAAAATTGGACTGATACTTTTTTATTTGTGTGGCCCCATGCATGTTCCATCTGCTAATGGAAATAAATATATCATGCCTTTTATTGATTATTACACCAGAATGTGTTAGGTGTACTTGTTGAAATAAAAATCATAGAATTTTGAAACTTTTAAAAAGTTCATGTATGGATCCAAAATGAAGCACAATCACATATTGGAACTCTTTGTATTGATATTAATGGAAGAAAAATTTATAAATATAATGAATTTGAATTTTTTCTTTACCAACATGGGATTCAACATAAAACCATGGTTCCATACAATCCTCAATAGAATGGTGTAGCTAAAAGAGTGAATAGGACTCTCTTAAATATGGTTTGTTCCATGATGTTTTTCAAAAATCTAGAATTGATGTTTTGGGCTAATGCAATTCTATGTGCAATATATGTGAAGAAAAGGAATCCATCTCATGCTCTTGGTAACAATACTTCTTATGAAATGTGGTATGTCTTCATTCCTTTGTTGAGGCATATTAGGGTGTTTGGTTCCACCTAATATGCCTTAATTCCTAAGGAGAAAAGAAAAAATCTCGATGCAAGGAACTGGAAGTGCATATTCTTGGGGTATTCAAATACCACCATGGTATATCATCTTCACGATGAGGTAAAAAATAATTTCATTGTTTCCAGAGATGTGATTTTCCTTGAATCCTACAAGAATGAAAAAAAATGTCGGGAGACAGGTTGATCATATAGATATATTCACCCATGTAAAGACATATCACAATTTTGAAGATGATATTCCACATATTGAAGGGGAGCTCCCTATATTGGATCAATATTTGGAATCTTCTTTTGAAGCACCATCTCCCCCTCATGAAGAAGTTCTAGCCACTTCATCAGAATAACAATTTCATTTGGATTTTGTGATTGAGAGGATTGAAAGGTTGAACCTTAATGGAAATGAAACACCATCTCAAATAGTGGAGTAACCTGGACCATCTAAGAAAGTTCCACCAATGTTTCTCATAAAGGCACTTTAATTTTTTCATCCTGATGAGGTTGGAAAAATAAAAACCAAAAAATTATACAATACAATATGGAGGTGATGTAGATAATTCATATTCAGTCGATGTAGATTAATTGGATGTTTCATATGATTATAAATTGAATTTATCTACTAAATTTGAACCAACTTCATTTGAATAATTTACTTCTCATAATGAATGGAAAGAAGCCATACATATGGAGTATGATACTCACGTCAATAATGGGACATGGAAGTTGGTGGACCCTCCATTTGGAACAAAACCAATTAGCTACAAGTAGGTATTCAAGACTAAGTACAAATCGTATGGATGACTTGAAAAGCACACAAAGAGGCTCATGGAAAAAAGGATTTGCATAGAAAGAAGGCATTGATTATGTAGACACTTTTTCCCCCATATAAAAATGATATTCCATTTGTACTCTATTTTCCTTGGAAACAAATAATATATGGAAAGTTCATCAAATGGATTCGAATATTTTTTTCTTGAATGTAGACTTGAAAGATAATGTCTTAATGTTTCAGTCAGAAGGTTTGGTTTTGAAGGGACAATAACATAAAGTATGCAAACTCATTAAATTCTTAAATGGCCTTAAACAAGTATCATCAGTCTGGTATGAAAAGCTAATTAGCTTCTAAAATTGAAATTTAAGAAATTTAATCTTGATGATGCAACTTTGTTTTTCAAGAAAGTTGGAAAAAACATTTCATATCTTGTAGTGTATGTAGATGATATGTTCATAACTGTAATGCCCCATATCTTGACCTTGGGTAGTTAGAACATTGTTGTTTACTAATCTTAATAATTCAATGATTAGCATTTGTTTGGAGTCAATTAGACTTTGTTAGACTTTGAGATGTGTACCTCTAGACCTATTTGTATGTTACATGATATATG
>ML831510.1:14818-26686 GCA_009831015.1 Picea engelmannii | reverse complement strand
ATAAAACCTATAATCCCATACCCCTAACCCCCAAAATTATAGTCCCTAACTCCTCACCTTATAGACCATATGAACATTTTACTCCTATAACCCATCATCCATAAGTTATCAACCCTAACACTTATGAACCTATAACCCCTAAATCTTATAATCAATATAACCCATATAACCCTTAACATGCAACCCTTATAACCCACATCCACCAATATTTATAGACCATAATATTACCACTAACACCTTTAACCATAACATTTGAGCCTTATCCCAACCCCTATATCCCCTAAATCTTATAAACATTGATATAGCCTTAACCTCTAAGATTTATAATCCCAACCCATGTAACCATAACTAATATATTCCCTTACTCCTAGCCCGTATATCCTTTAAATCTTATAAACCCTAATATAACCCCTGAACCTTAACACCTATAATTGTTTACTCCCCCAACCATTATAACCCCCTAACTCCTAAACCCCATATTCTCCAATTATTAATCTATGCAATACTGTTATAACCCTAAATTGCACCACACATGCTTACCTTCCATCAGGCCAACTCATATCTCTTCATTGCCAAAACATCTGCTGAACAACCTCTTTAAAAATCCTCTTGGGTAAAGGTACACGCGCCCTAACCCACTACTGCATGTGTGTGAACGTTGGTAGGCCTACTACATCCCGTGTTTACCTAACAAAACACAAAAATAGGAAATTTGTCGATGAGACAAAAAGCTATGGGTCATTTAACTGAAACTCCAGGCCATGCATGGCCGAGAGTTCGTCCAAAATCCTGGCTCCTTCTAGCCTATAAAAGAAGGGGTAGGGGTACTATTTGGAGGAGGAAAATTATAGCGAAGAAACTCTACCCATTTGTCGAATCCATTGGTCCCAACCCTTTAGCCTTTCCTCAAGCCTAAGGAGAATTGACGCAAAGCAGTTGGAGGAAAAAAGAAGAGGAGGAGCCTAAGATCAGGATCAAGGAGTGGTGGCCGATCTCGACTTTGATTGTAAGTTGATTCATTTTGAAAATAATAAAAGAATACATTTCCCATCCCAATGCATGAGTTATATATGATTTGTGTAATTTATGCTTAATTTCTAACCCTCATGTAGAAAAGTAGCATGCATGCTTAGTGTTTTGTCTTGATTGCAGATCAACTTTGGAAGGAGTAGCGCAAGTAAGCGAGCAAAGTGCAATGGAGGATCTACACCAAACATCAGAAAAAAGGTTAGTAGTTCCTTTCCATGCGTGTATCGTGAAAGAGGGGTTTAAGTTTTGGGTGGTAGGTTAAAAAGTCATATCTTTACGGTCAATATATGCATGCAAGTCTGACCCTAGTTTGCTAGTTCGTAGGGTACACGCGCTCTGTTGTAGCACAGCACGCGGGTACACGTGCTCTGTTGTAGCGCAACACGCATTTGCACGCGTGATGTTTCAGTGACAGTAGCATGATTGACAGGCTGCTTTTCAATCGGGGTGGGGCAGTCATCCCCTCCTGTGGTGAGAAGTGTTCCTCTCAGGTGTTTGAGTCTAGGGTCGCACAGTCAGTAGGTTAGGGCCTCTTGTCCTTAGCCTGTTTTTTCTTAATTGATATTTAATAGAAAAGATAAAAAATAAATATTTTGTTTTATGGTTTTTAGACAAGTGGAAGAATTTGTGCTTTTTTGATTGCCATTGTGTGTCTTTGCTGTGATTCTTTTCGATCTGCACTTTAAGCTAGAATTTTGTTTTGTTTTATTGGTTTTGTGCTTGTCGGCATTTTCCCTTTGTTGCTTCATTTAGCACTTAAATAAAAAAAATATATCTCTTTTTCATTTTCTTCTTCGTTTAAAGATTGTGTTGTTGCATCAATAGCTAGGGAGAAGTCTTTTTGTTCATAAGTTTTTTGCAGTGCATTTAGAGCATAAGTAGCTCGTAGTTGGGTGAAATTCCTTTATGTTTGCTGCATGAAATCTTAGAAAAATTGAAAAGAAAAAGAAGTCTTTGTTTGTGAAAAGTTTTTGATTTTGCATTTAGTAAAAGTATTTTGTTTCCAGCATTTTTTTCATTCATTTTTTCTTTGAGTCTTTAAACATCATCAGTTTCACCTTCATACCTTGTGACGTAAAAAATCCCTTAAAAGCAACGCTAATTTAAAATCTATTAGACTTTTTGTTTGTAGGGTTCACAAACTAGTTCAGGACCAGGGCCTTGGATTAGGTTGGAGAGGAAACTCTCCAAGGCCACTCAAAACCAAACATTGGAGTCTATGATAGGGAGTGTAGAAGTCCAGTTTCATGGAATTTATCCAGGACCCCCCTCTAACACAGGGGATAAACACGAGGTCGCGTGAGGAAAGGTAGTGGAGATAACCCCTCCAAAGCTGGACCAAGCGTAGTGGAGAACACATATCGAGGATTTGTTTTTGGATTCCGTCATTTGCATTTTCCATGGGGATTCGTGGGTCTCGAATCCATTCGAGGTCCTCAATTATCTTCCAGACCATTTGCTCTCGATACCCTTGATAGGTTTCGGGCTTGATACCCTGCTCATTGTGGTCTACCCGACTATCGACTGTACCCGCCTGGTGACTGTTCGCATGCTGGCAAACTAGTTGCCAATATTTTTAGGGACATACACAGGTGACTGTGGGGGTATACCGTGGTACCTAGGATAGACATAGGGCCAAACTTTGCAGAGTATACCTAGAGGGTGCTTCCGTTTTCGAGTTGCACTTGCACCGGTAAGTTGCTCTAGTGTTGGTTGTTGTAACTGTTCTTCAAAATAGTTAGTGACCGCTTGTCTTATCTCTTAGGGGATTCTTTTTTAGTGTGTGTTACTGTTTCAATGTGTAGAATACCTTAGCGTGTCTTGGATCTTCTCACACAGTGGAGGATCCCAAGCTTCGCCGGTCACGAAGGCTCCTAGGCCTGCCGCCGATTATACTGGAGCCACCCCCAGCACCATTGAGGTGGAAGCTAGACCAACAAGGGTCTTTCGAAGCAACCGGGTTACAAACCATTGTGCCTGAAAAATTCCCAGAGGAATCAATCACCAATATTGGCTCAGTTGAAACCCCAACCACTGATACTTGTCCATCGTTCATTGTACCAATCCAATTTTACAAACGCCTGTCAGTGCCTCACACAGTTATGGAACCAAATGTTGTTACTTCCTCTGGGAATTATTCCATTCCCATCACCGTTGCTACCACAGGAGAAGCAACTCCTAACTTGCCATCGTTGGTCCAAGCCACTACGGTCTCGACCGCAACTACGTCGTACAGTGGAACGATCCCATCTATCGTGGCGGCCACAACTCCCTTCACACCTAGTGCGACATGCCCTCCGTTTTCATACGGTATGCCTAGTTCGGGTACCAGTCCTGCACTCACTTACTCCACTTTACAGACTTTGGGTCTGGGGGCAGGGAGCTCTAATGCTCCTCTGCAAGGTCAACTTGGGGGTATTCCTGTCCCTTTTAATGCTTTTCATTACGCTGGAGGTCATATCTCTCCTTCGTCCCCTTCGCTTGGTGGTCTGCATCAGCAGTCCGCCGGGCAGCCTGGACACACTAGTTCATTTGGAGCCGGGAGTCAAGGCACACCTGCGCAAAGTATGCCGGTAGGTTTGTCACCATTTGTTTGGAATGGGACGTTTGGTAACAACACTTTCACATCCACTGCTTTCCCATTCGGGGGCACTCCCATTTTTGGATAGTCTACTTCAACGCAGGGTACTATTCCTGCACCGAGGGAACATATCACAGGACCTTGGAACTCAGGACAAGGATCTGTTCCCTCCTCAGGAATTCCATTCTTGGGTAATTCTTTCCATAGTCAATGGAACCCTAGACAGACTTCTATGCCTCTCCCAGCAGGACTAGCATGGAGTAATCCTTCCCAAAGTCCTTCAAACACGATGCATGCCCAACATCCTATGTCCTTTATGGGGAATCAGCCAATGATGTCTCCACATATGCAAAATCCTTATGCTAGTCAAGGCCATGGTTTCTACCAGAATCTGGGCCAGAAGCCAAACTTTTCCTGGAAACCTGGTGCCAGTCAAACTCCAGGACCCTTTTTCTTAGGCTATCAGCAGCAACCCAAACTACCATTCCTGGCGACGTTACACTTGCCAGATTTTACAAGGTTGTTAAATGATCCTATTTTTCATAATCCACGTTAGCCTCCTATGCCAACGAAGTTGCCTTCGGACATTCCAAATTTCGAGGCCAAGCCTAACGAAGATCCAGGTGATCACGTGACTACTTTCCATCTTTGGTGTTCATCTAACTCGTTGAAAGATGACTCCATCCAGTTGTGATTGTTTCAACACATTCTTATCGGGAGTGCCGTGAAATGGTACATCGAGCTTGATCTTTCAAGATACTCTACTTTTGGCGAATTGGCGATGGCCTTCCTTAACCATTTCCAGTTACCTGTGAGATACGACGCTGGCATAGAACTGCTTGCCAATTTCGAACAGACGACAGCGGACCATATCTCTGATCATATCCGAGAATGGAGATGCCAAAAGAGTCTAATCAAAGTACCCGTCCCACCAACATTCCTTCTTGAGTGGTTCCTTAAGTCTTTAGTCCCACAATTATCCAAATACGTCACGACTTCAGGATTTTTCTCCGAAGAAGATGCCATCGTGAGGGCTCAACAGTTTGAGCTTATCTATTCTCATTCTGGTTTATTGTACAACATCCTGTTGGATGCACCATGATCGATACTGGATAAAACTAGACAGAGAGCTGGACCACATGCCGATGGTATTGTTGGCTCAGCACAAACCAAGCCCGTTGAGAAATTGACAAAGTAATTGCAATAGTTATCTATACAACACTCAGCGGCCAGCCAGACTACTACTTTGGCTACTCCTCCTATCCAAACGTCGAAAGTACACTCTGTGCAGATGACTAACCCAAAGGCCACCCAGCAACCTGAAGGGAAGAAAAAACAACGAAAGAAGGGTAAGGGGGAGAAAAAACCCACTGATAATGTTGGCGAGGGCACCACGAAAAAACAGAAGGCGAGGTATCCGTGCAAGTTGTGTGCGGAAGACCACCCGACCCATTTATGTCCTCGACTTGCAGAGGCCCAGAAGTTTGTCACACAGCAACAGCAAGCTGTGTTGACTAATCCCTTTCAGCATGGGAAAAATTTAACTCAAGCCTCTACAAGTGCCGAAGGGGGCAGCCAAGAAACCTGCCCTCCCCCAAACAATTCCTCATCCGCGAACGTATATATGGTTAGGGGTGATGCTTTAATAACGACTAGAGCACACGACTATAGAAAACCAAGCACCTCTGAGAAGGGTAAAGAAGCTGAGATCCCATCTCTTCCTCTACAGATCGAGAAGACGTTGGGCGAAACAATGACACGCATTCCAAATGGTGCGTTTAAGAAAGCTTCTCACAACCCAAACGCAAGGGCTGCCCAGAATTACTCTATGGTGGAAGATTTATCACAAACCCCTTGTGCGATGTCCGCTTTGGAGGTACTCCAAATCTGCCCTGCTCAGAGAAAAGCCTTTTTAACTTCTTTACGATCTACTGAGACTTGTAACCCGGGTACCATCATGCTAGATACGACCAACTTAAAACCTCGTCTGCCTTACCACGTCGCATTTCAGATAGTAATTGCTCATCCCACAAAAACTTTTACACAGAATATCTTCTGCACGGTGGTCGACGAGGGCGCTTCAACTTGCGTTATGTCGTTAGCATGTTGCAAGGCCATTGGTCAGCCTGCTTTGTCTCCATCATCTAATCTCCTCACTGTGTTTGACGTTCATTCTTTCCGACCACATGACATCGTTCCTTCTTTCACTGTGCAGTTAGGAGGAAAGACTGTGTGCGTTGAAGTAGAGGTAGTCGACGCCCCCCTCAACTATAATCTCTTGTTAGGTCGGAGTTGGACTTATGCTATGCAAGCTATGGTTGCTACAGTTTTCCGAGTCTTATTGTTTCCACATGAGGGTCGGATAGTGACCATCGATCAATTGTCCTTCTCTAGACCTGACCCAGCTTTGGAAGCATCTACGGTTCCCATGATAGATAATCCGCAACCCAGTTTCATTAATGTGGGAGTTGGTTTGTGCCCATCCTTGATGGGTACCTTCGATTACTCACCTCCTCATGACGATGTCAAGTTTATATTGAATCACCACAAGGCTGGGATTTTTCACGTTTTGTCGTTCCGCACGACTTACTTTGAGGATCCATGGATTCTTCCTTCCCCATCAGCCACGATGGATGAGACAGGGCACTCCAGCATGTCCATGCCCTTGTCAGCTACTAAAGTAGCATACTCTTTAGTCCAACAAGCTTCAGCTAATCCTGATCCGACTCCCGCACAAGAGTTGGATCCACTTCCAGAGCCTATTTGGGCTTAGGATTCTCTTGCTACCACCAATTCGTTAAACTTAGTCTTGCCTTCCGGCGAAGCAGTAATCGAAGCAATGACTAGTCCGGACAAACCTTGGGACGATCTTCATCACAGATCATATTTTCTCCCAGAGTTACACCGAATCGAGGCAGGAGAATTCACTATCACCATGACGGGAGGTCAGCCGTGTCCTATTAACCTTTTAGCTACATAGGAAATTTATGCTGAGGCCAATATGGTGACTATCGCTGAAACCATACCTATCAACATCTCCCGCAACCCTGGCATCATGGAGAATATATTTGTCGGGGCGGATTGCTCCCCCGAAGAGATTCAGATTTACACGGATCTTTTCAAAGAATTCTGCGACGTTTTTGCTTGGTCTTATGAGGAAATGCCAGGTATCGATCCGAAAATAGTTGAACATGAAATCACAACGTATCCTGATGCTAAGCCTGTTCGACAAAAACTTTGTCCAGTCAATCCTAAGAAAGCAGTAGCCATTAAGCTTGAGGTTGATAAATTGCTCAAGGCAGGGTTCATTTACCCTATTCATTTGACTCAATGGGTGTCAAACCCCGTGTCGGTCGATAAAAAACAAGGCACGATTCATGTATGTACTGATTTCCGTGATTTGAACAAGGCAAGTCCAAAAGATAATTATCCAACACCATTCATCGACCAGATCATTGATGAATGTGTTGGCTGTGAAGCCTTTTCATTCATGGATGGTTTTTCGGGCTATAATCAAATTCAAATCAAACCTGAGGACCAACACAAAATGGCATTCATTTGTCCATGCGGTGCATTCGCCTATCGTAATATGCCTTTTGGCCTCAAGAATGCCGGACCCACTTTCCACCAGGCCATGTCTTTTGCGTTTCATGACCTCAAACATATAGTCGAGGCCTATCTAGATGATTTAGCATCACGCTCTCCCAAGTGAAAGGATCATCCTATGCACCTCAGACTAATCTTCGAACGCTGTTGGTACTTCATTATTCGCTTGAATCCCAACACGTTTTGCGTCACGTCAGGATGTTTGTTAGGTTTCATCGTATCAACAACAGGGATCATGGTGGATCCTCTTAAGGTGGAGGCAATAATCCATCTTCCCCCCCCACGCACAATCTTGCAACTTCAAAGTCTTCAAGGCAAGGCGAACTTCTTACGATGCTTCATCGCCAACTATGCTGAAATCAACAAGGGATTTATGCGTTTACTGAAGAAAGATGTTCCCTTTTTCTGGGACGAAGCCGCTCAACGCTCTTTCGACGCATTAAAACATGCTCTCACAACTACACCTCTACTATGGCCACCTAATTATAACAAGGATTTCCTATTATATATGGCTTCCGCAGAGTCAACCATAGGCATGGTTTTAGTTCAGGAAGATGATTCGTTTTCAGAATACGTGGTCTATTACCTGAGCCGAGGCCTCATAGGACCGGAAGTTAATTATTCCCATCTTGAAAAACTTGCATTGGCAGCAGTTCATGCTGTTCAACGGTTCCGTCACTATGTTCTTTTTCGCAAGACCACCATCGTTGTTGTCGTGAATCCATTCCAGTACATGTTGACACGACGAGTTATCGGCGGAAAAATCAGTATATGGATGGTCATCCTCCAATAATTTGACTTAGACTTCGTTTTAGCCAAGTCCAAGAAGTCATTGGTCTTCGCAGAACTTATTTCAGAACTTCCGGTTGAGTCAGGTGACGTTGTGCCTGAGGAATCGCCTATCCGGGGGGATATGTTTTTGATTGAATCTTCAGACCCCTGGTACGGATATATACTGATCTATCTCCAGACTTTGAAGTTCCCCACCTCTACTTCTCATGACGAGCATCAGTGGATACTCCATCAGGCTAAGAATTATCTCATACTCGATGATACGTTGTATCAGAGAGGTGTAGACTGCATCTTGCGTCGATGTCTCACTCATGAGGAGACCGTCATAGTGCTCAACGATTGTCATACAGGAGCCTGTGGCGATCACTTATCTGGGTTGGAAACAACCCAAAATATTTTATGAGCAGGTTACTTCTGGCCCACATGTATCAAAGATTGTATCGAGTCGGTCAAGAAGTGTCATCCATGCCAAATCTTCTCTCGGAAGATGAGGGCACATCCAACTCCTATGTTTCCTGTCATCACAGTTGGTCCCTTCACTAAGTGGGGGATTGATTACACTACATGCAACCCCCCGTCAGCAAGGGGGCACCGCTATATCATCGTAGCTATCAACTACTTCACTAAGTGGGTCGAAGCTATGCCAACGTTTAAAGATGATGGAGAGACTGCAACTCTTTTCTTATTCAACCAGATTATGGCATGGTTCGGTGTCCCGAGAGAGATTTTCACTGACCATGGCAGTCACTTTCAGAACCAAATGATGTCTGAATTAACATCAAAGCTTGGGTTACGGAAAGAACATTCATCACCTTACTACCCCCAAGCCAATGGGCAGGTGGAAGCTGTAAACAAAACTCTTAAGACTATCCTACAACGAACTATCAACTCAGCCAAGTCAAATTGGCATTTGATGTTATACTTGGCATTATGGGCTTACCGAACATCTGTTAAGACTGCAACCAGTTTCTCACCTTTCCAACTCGTTTATGGGCTGGAGGTAGTCTTGCCCATCGAATGTCAAATCCCATCTCTGAAATTGGCAGTACAGTTATTGCCAGACACTTCTCCACTTGAAGAGTGGTTAGTACACCTTGAGCAGCTTGATGAGCAATGTCGTGATGCGGCCCTGGCCAACGAGGCTCATAAACATAAGGTCAAGTGTCAATATGATAGGTCCATTCGTCCTCAGATTTTTTCTGAGGGCGACCATGTCCTAGTCTATGACCAAGATAGGGACCACCTGGGGGTCGAAAAGTTTAAACCCATGTGGTTCGGACCCTTCATTATTAAGGAGGTTTTAAAAAAGGGCACTTATCATTTGGTCGATTGTGAAGGGAATGCTTTGGCGGAGCCTAGAAATGGGCTCTACCTCAAGAAGTATTACTCATAGAAAGGTCATTGTGGGTAACTTTTTGTAACATATGTATAGTCTTTGTACTATTACTTTTGTTTACGGTTCTTTTAAAAATTGTTATGGATGTGTCATTGATGCTATATTTCGTCAATATGGCAGATGTCAAGTGCGTCCAAGGTGTTCATTGGGTATGCGGACAGTGCTAGTCGACACATGAGGCGGCTTGCCTCCGCAGCTTGGGTAATATTTACACCACAGGGTCAGTTGTTATCTTCCAGAGGTATATGCTTAGGTGACACCACAAATAATGTTGCCAAGTATAGTGTAGTTATTGAGTTTCTTCGTGATGCATTTTCATTGGGTATCTCTCATCTTCGGGTCTATCTAGACGCTCAACTGGTTGTGTTGCAGCTAAACAGAATATACCGGGTTCATGATCCAACCTTACACCGACGATTCCTTAGGGTACATCTCTTAGAATGCAACTTTGATTACATTACATACTTTCATGTTCCTAGGAGATTAAACCAAATCACAGATACTCTAGCTAATCACATTTTAGATTGGCATCTTTCCCACATATAAAAAGATCATGGACCTAAACATGTAAATACATTTTTGTACACATAATCCATAAGACACAAAAAGAGATAAAAACCATATATAAACATCATAAAATCCTCAGAGTACATAGATGGGCGCAAGCGCCTCAAAAGTGGGAACAGTAACGAGTCACTGGGCTTATGCCCTCAAAAAATCATACATATCAGTGCTTGTGGCACATAAAAGTCTAAAGTCTGCTCAGGGCCTATGGGCCTTGTTATAATCATGTATATCTTGGGATAAAGGCCTAAACAATCGGACCCATGTCCGAGGTGCCCCCACAACATGAATCTGCATGGATGGTGGCAGGTCCTCTATCTCTGCCATGGGAACTATGCGAGTGAGCGCAGTAAAGTTCCACTCAATTCTCCTCAAGACCCTCTCGGCCTCCCCTGCTGGGAGGTTCCCTGCTACTGCTGCTCCTCCAGCGGCGGCAGCTGCGGCTTCTGGCCGTGGGCGATGCCTATTCCATGCATAGTCGGCAGGTCGCACGGGTCCCACATCTGCATGCAATAAACATTCACCCGTCAAAAAACTATGGTATACAAAAACATGATATATATATCAAAAAAGACATAAAACTTACATATGAAAACAAAAAAAATATAAAGGTGGAGACTTACCCATCTCCCCTCGCTCCTCACCAGGAGGCACTGGTATCTCTGGATCTATGGAGAATTCGATCCCCGCATATGGATAGTCCTCTATAGACAGGATCTGTCATGACAGCCAAGCAAAGAAGTCGTTGTTGAAGGCCTTCACGGTCCTTCCACCACCCTGTCGTGGCAATAACACTTCCCATCTGCATACTGTGGGGAAAGTGGCCAGATGTCCTCGTACTGTCAACCGAGGACTGAAGCACAAAACTCTCTCAAAAAATAATGAACACAGGATGGTCCCAAACCCGAAGTTCCTATGTGTCTGCTATCGAAAATCTGTCAATTGCCTCTTCATGCACTCCAATATGTGGTACTCCAATAAAAAATTTGTGCATTCATGCACTATATTGCACAGTTCATCTGTGCGCGCGAAGCCTGATGCATGGCTACTGAGCCGGTAATCCACCCAATGAGCAATAAAACAGTCTTTAGGGCGAGGCTGGTAATCCTACTAACAGGTACCGATGAACCTCTATGATTGGTCCCAGCCTCACAGTACTCATCGATCAGCTCCGAGACTTTGCTCGGCCCCACAGGAAAAGTCTGAAAATTGACTGGTTCCCCTCTGCTTGAGAGGCCAGTCAGAAAGTATATATCCTCGGTGGTGGGCACCAAGGATTTCCCCTCTAGCATGAACACCTCTGCATCAAGGTGCCAGCAATCAACCAAGGCATTCAGTAGCCTTGGTTGCGCGTGCATGAACGGACATAAAAAGAATTTTACCAACCCACACTGCGTCAGCACAGCCACAACATTCGGATCTGCAGCCACTAACTCATTGGAGGCCTCGTGCTCCCTTTCCCTCCACTGGACATACATCTTGCCAACACAACAAGGTAAAGGAGGGTCAAGACATGTTTCCATTGGACTTTTCATCACGCGGGGGGGGTAAATGCGGCCTGTAGAAGTGACAGTTGCAGGCACCCGCGGGTAGGCTTTGCTCTGCACGCGGGTACTCGCGGGCTGTCCCTGGACAACCCACGTTTACCTAGGGACGACCTTTTTGAGGTCGACGCCCACCCCCAAAAACAACTAAATTCTACAAAGGAAGTATTGAATAGCTAGAAAAGGGAGTTTGTACTTACTTGGTCCATGCATAAGTCTGTTTCGTCCACTGTAGCTCCCGGAATCACGATCTTTGGCAAAGGGGGTCTTTTGGCTCCAGAGTCAATTTCCAAATCAGCAATGGTGATAATGAGCTGCCAACTTCTATTTATAGACTTTTTGGCCTCTTTTTGTCA
>ML831509.1:78731-89177 GCA_009831015.1 Picea engelmannii | reverse complement strand
GAGGTAATGGAAATAACAATAATTCATATGCACAACAAAATACGTGATAACATTGCAAGAATCACAGGTATGCAATTTCATTAATTATAGAATTACAAAACATAGTGACACTTATCTTTGAAACTGTCACGCACCACCAACTGCTTGTAGACATTCCACGAACATCCGAGCCTTAGACCACGCTACTCATCACTCTCAGTAGTAGGTCACCCCCTAGCTAGGACTAAGCTCCATCGGGTAAGGAGTCGTAGGCTAGGTAAGGTTTATAGGAAGAATACACGTAAAAGAATGAGGATTCTCTCCCAGGAACCACTTATGCCCACTTCCCATAGACTCTCCATCCCCACATGCCTATCCCACCCCAAGAGTATACACCTTCTTTGTCACCTAGACAGTCCTTTGGTTGCTAACCTATGACCTCTATGGAAGCTACAAGGTTCCTCCCATGAGCTCTCTCCTTCCTCCATGCATTCTCTCACCTGGAGCGAGTCGCTCATAGGCTTGATAAAACCTACCTCTTCAACAACAATCACCTCCCTCACCTGGAGAGAGGTTACACATAGGTCATACAACTAGTTTCCTTAATCTCATTCCTGTACAAAGAAGAAAAAAAACAAGGCTCGGCAATGAACATACAACAGCAGCAAACCACACCCAACCAAGAACTGCGTGGCTGCCAAAGTCAACTGGGACAACAAACATGGGTTTCCCAAACAGATGACAGACAGACACTTCAACCCAACCAAGCTCAACAATTACGGGACAATTGGTTTTCCCAACCATCCATACAAAACAAACTCATGGTTTTGGGTTTCAGGGATGCGTGATAAGAAATCCACATGAAGGTCAAGCACAGACTTGACGGTTTTGACAGAGGGTGTACCGGCTCCTCCAGAAATCAACACAGGCCTTTTTGGTTTCAAAGTTGCATGAGGGTATTCTTGCAGAGGTCATATGGGATTCTTGGTTCAAACAGTCGATGGTAGGATGGAGGAGGAACCCCCATAATGTCTCAACTCAACAGTTTTAACTGCATGCGCTTGGGTTGACACTTGTCACCCATGAAGCTTGTTCCTTCCCATTCGGAAGTCACTCGTCCTTCCAAATAACTTAGGATAAAACATCATATTTACACACCTTTGGAATAGTAATAATTTAATTTTATTCTCAGGGGTTTAAGCCCCCTAAACTTAGCCCCTCTTCCAACCTCTCAGCCCACACTCCCTTACCGAGGATTTGTGGATGCATAGTCCCCCATCACTCATTCATCATGGTCGTTCTTCACGTAGAGATGTTTTGTATTAATACTATGCATAATTACATGTACAAAAAAATCAGCCTCCTGGCCTTCAACACCTCGGCTCCCTCGCCTAATAACACATAAGCCCACTAGCTTATATGAGTTGGCTCACCAGCCTATAAAACATAATTACAATTCATAATGAAATATTTATACTTCATAGACATGATTTACAACAGGGCTCGGCCTTGGGGACATTACAATCCCCTCCCCTTATTTTTTCACAGTCATCAGTGCAACTTTACACTACATCTTCAAGATTTTCAAAATTTTCAAAAAGATGTGCGTACTCTGCCCACATAAAATCTTCATGCTTCCATGTCGCATCCTCAGGACCATACCAGGTCCACTGGACCTTTACAAGCCCTATATCTCGATTATGGAGCTGTTTGTTTTCCTGTCCAATATGCGCACAAAATGCACTTGTAGGACACGTTCTTGTTCCACCTGAATCACATTCCAATCGATAACATGATTAGCATCTGGTATATATTTTTAAGCAATGAAACATGAAACACATTATGTACATTCATGGATGGAGGTAATGCAAGCATATATACAACTGGCCCAATCCTTTCCAGGATTTCACATGGCCCACAAAATCTGGCTGCCAATTTGGCGCAACTTCCCAGCTTCAGGGAACTCTGGTTAGCTTTCACTTTCAGGAAAACGTGATCACCCACTTTGAACTCTCTATGAGTTCTGTTCTTATCAACATAAATTTTCTGCCTATCGTGGGCAACTTTCAAATTCTGCTTAATTTTTATCATTTGGTCCTCCATCTCCTTGAGAAACTCTAGCCCGACTACTGTTATATCAGCTGGATTATCCCAACTCACTGTAGTATTGCACTTTCTTTCATAAAGTGCTTCAAATGGGCTCATCTTCAACGATGCATGATACCCATTGTTGTAGGCAAATTCTACCAAGTGCAGGTAGTCTTCCCATCTTTATGGTTTGTCCATCACATACTTTCTAAGTATGTTTTCTATTACTCTGTTCACCCTCTCTGTCTGTCCATCATACTGAGGATGATAAGATGTAATAAATTTCATATTCGTTCTGAATCCTTTGATCAATTCTTTACATAAATTTAAGGTGAATTTCGGGTCTCTGTCGGACACAATCATTCTAGGAGTTTCGTGCAATCATGCCACTTCCCTTATGAAAATATGAACAACATCTGATGCCTTGTGAGTATTTTTCAGTGGAATAAAATGTGAATCTTTTGTAAGCGTGTCCACCACCACCATGATCGAATCATGGAGCTTGGTTGTTCTGGGAAATCCCGTAATACAATCCATCGTTACTAATTCCCACTTCCATTCAGGAATGGGTAAAGGTTGCAACAACCCTACTGGGTTCCTATGCTCAGCTTTAACTTTCTGGAACTCCATACATCTGGCAATGTATTCAATGATCTCTCTCTTCATATGCGGCCAAAAGTAATGGCTCTTGACTGTTGTTACTGTTTTTTGATATCCAGGGTGCCGTACATAAGGCACATTATGCATCTCCTGCAAAATCATCTATTTCAAGCACTGGACATTGGGTACAAATTTTTTTTTCTTGTACAACAGTATTCCATCTCTTTCCAATTTATAAATTTCCATCTTTTGTGGCATCTTACCCTGCTATAGCTTGGCTACCAATTCTCTGTACTACAGATCTACATTTGGAGCCTCTAAAATTCTGCTTTTAATATTAGTCTGATACATGCTAATGGTTGTAGCATGCAGTTCATGCAACCTCCTCTTGAGTGCATCAACCACTTTATTCTCCTTTCCTTTGATATGCTTGATCTCAAAGTTGTACTCACACAAAAACTCTAGCCACCTACTTTCTCTAGCATTTAAGGTTGGTTGATCAAACAAATATTTTAGACCGTTATGGTCTGTTCTGAGTTCAAACCTCCTTCCCATGAGGTAATGCCACCATTTCTTTAGAGCATGAACTATGGGTGCCAACTGCAATTCATGGGTTGCATAATTCTTCTGGTTCTCTTTTAATTTCCTGGAATCATAACAGATTACGAATCTGTTCTGACTGAGGACCCCTCCTAGTCCTTCTTTGTATGCATCAATGCATACTATGAAATCTACATTTGGATCTGCAATCCTCAGGATTGGAGCACTGGTTAACAACTGCTTCAATCGTTGGAAACTTTCCTCACATCCCTCTTTCCAGTGAAACTGCTTCCCCTTTCTTTGTAAGGAAGTGATAGGGTGACCTATCTTGGAAAACCCTATGATGAACCTTCTGTAATAACTAGCCAATCCCATGAAGGATCTAACTTCTGTTACATTCCTTGGCATTGACCATTCTCTAATGGCTTTAATCTTCTCAGGGTCTACTACTATCCCATCCTTCGAGATAATATCTCCCAAGTAATGGATCTATTCTTGATAAAAAGAGCACTTGCTCAGCTTGGCATAGAATTGGTGCTCTCTTAGCACCTGCAACACCATCCTCAGATGTTGTTCATGTTCTTCTTTGGTCCTGGAATACACTAGAATGTCATCCAAGAAGACGATGACAAACTTGTCTAGATAGTCCCTGAATACTCCATTCATCAAGATCATAAAAACAACGGGTGCATTTGACAGTCGAAACGACACCACTATGAACTCATAATGACCATACCTTGTTCTAAAGGAGGTCTTGTTGATATCTTCATGTTTTATTCTTACATGGTGATATCCCGATCTTAGATCTCTTTTCGAAAAGATATTTGCATCCTTCAATTGATCGAAGAGATCATCAATCCTCGGTAAAGGATACTTGCTCTTCACCGTTACTTTGTTCAATTTCCTGAAATCGATGCATAATCTCAATGTTCCATCCTTCTTCTTTACGAATAGGACCGGTGCACCCCAAGGCGACACACTTGGGCATATATACCCCTTCTTCATAAGTTCTTCAAGTTGTAACTGCAACTCTTTCAGTTCTGGCACACTCATCCTATACCGAGCCTTTGACACTGGAGCTACTCCAGGCATCAAGTTCATAGAGAGATCGATATCCATTTTCGGAGGTATTCCGGGTACTTCCTGGAATACATCTTTGAACTCTTTAAGTACCTCATGATCCTAAATACTTGACACCTTTTCCTTTGGCGTTTCCCCCAAATGGGCTGCAAATAATTGACAGCCTTTTCTGTAGCACTTCTTTAGCTCCATTGCTGAGATTTCTCTAACAGTAACAACTCTAGGAATTCCTTGGATGAATCTTTGATTCCCTCCTTCATCTAAGAAAGTGAATGCCTTGTTCCGATAGTCCAAGATGGCATGGTGCTCATCCAACCAGTCCATCCCAATTAGACAGTCATAAGAGCCTAATGACATAATGTTCAAATTGGCCTTCGTGCTCAGTCCATTCATGTCTATAAGACAAGACTTGACTAACTCTGTGACTTTCCTCTTGTTTCCTATAGCTAGCTGCACTAACCAATACTTTTCATGTCTGCTTCTTATCAAATGCAAACTTTCTACCACTCTAGGGTCTATATAACTATGGTTAGCCCCTGAATCAACTAAAATAGTAAATGGTTGGTTTTTTATCATACCTTCTACTTCAATCAAGTGCGACTGATACTCATCTTGCTTATTGTCCAGGGCTGCATAGATCCTTGGAATTCTACTACCCATGTCCTCCACTGTTTCAGCTTGCTGAACATTATGGATAACTCTTGATTTATCATTTATGTGGGGGCAATCTCTGTACCTATGGTCTTCTTTACAACCCCAACATTCCATAGGTGGCGGCCTTGAAATTTTCCCACTCACTTCAACCTTCCTGGGCTCTCTAAGAGATGGTTTTCCTTGAGGACTATTTCTGAAAAAGGGTGGTTTATTTCCCTTCTACCTCTATTCTTTCTTGAACTTTTTCTGGTCATCCCAAGCCTTCGGAAAGGTAGGCTTTTCTCTTTGTTGTTCGAATAATCACTTCGCTCTTCTTATCATTTCTTCCATAGTCTTTAGGTCATCATACTAAATATAATCCCCAATAGGAGGCAGTAATCCACTCAGGTACCTTTGAATCTTGACAGACTCATCTTTGATGAACGAAACTTACTTTAGTAATTCCAAAAACTTTCGTTCATACTCATCAATGGTCTGGTTGTCCAGCTTGAGTTCAAATAACTCTTTCATCTTTCTATCATAATATATTTTAGTTAAGTATTTCCTCTCAAAATACCTCTTGAATTCTTGCCATGTGATGTCCCTTTCCCTGATGTGTTGCACCTGCACAAGTTGATCCCACCACATGGATTCCTTTCCCTTCAGTTGATACATGGAAATCCTGCCCTCTGCATGAGAAGAATAATTCTACAATTGAAAGTATTTCCTCATACCCAACAACCAAGTTTCAACATCTTCCTCCTTCTTATGTTCTCCATCGAATGTTGGAGGCTTGATCTTGTTCATTTCCCCTTTCAATTCATCCATCCCAGATCTCATGTGCTTTCTGGTAGGAGATGGGCTTGAACTATTGTGTGCTTCCCTACCAGAATGATTTGGAGAGCGAAGACGATGTTTTCTGACACTCCTTGATATTCTTTTCCTCTCAGGGGTCCTGCGACTCTCTGTCTTGCTTGAGTCACTCTCTTTTTTCAATTTATTTTCTATTCTTTCCAGACTCTTCAACATCCTTAAGTTGAATTCACCCCACCTATCCCTGACTTTCATGAGCTTTCGACTATCATCTCAGCGAGCCTGAGCATATTTCTGCAATATTTCAATGATTTTCATCACATGTCCTTCCTTTTCCATCTCTTTCCCTTGCCCATTAGAGTTTGACCCTTCGACTCCCAAGTTGACATTCCTTCCTTCTCTTTCATTCTCTGAATTGGAGGCAATCCACACCTCTTCCATTCTCTTCTCTCAATGACAACCCTATTCGGTTCTGGCACTTTGTAAGCTTCTGCAAACACACGTGCAAACAATAGGGATTTGTAAGGTCGTCATTCTTATCAAATTCCACACATTCAAAACCATTCTGATTTAAGAAAACACTTCGACTTCACATATTTTCTGAGTTTTGCTCGATTCTGTAATTTTTGGAGGTAGCCCCCGTTTTCTTAGTCCCCAACCCATGCGTCCACGAGACATGATCAAATGCTAAAATGCTAGGTTTCATGATTTTGGGGCTTTGGGGTTTCACGTTTCAGGGTTTTTGTCCTAGAGGTTCTTGCACTCGCTTCGCTCTCCAACTACCGACTTCTGAAAATTTGACGTCTCTCCCCTTGGGCCCACAGTATAGCTGTCGCCAACCATGTTTGTGATACACGGTGTCCTTAAAAAGGCCCACATCACTTCCGACGATGTCATAGGGTCCCACCACTTTCACATTTCGTTTTGGAGTTTTGGGCGTTAGGACTTCGTGCATCCACACATTTCAAAATTTTGAAATTACGGTCTATTCATCTACTTAATCCAACAGTCAAGTTCCTCTCCTATGATCTACGATGTAGATCGTTTCGACATTTTGAGGTTTCGGGTTTTCAGTAACCGGGAGTTCATGACGGAGTAACTCCAAATCTCTTGTTGCCTCAATCCCCAAATTTCGATATGGAGATTCATCTACGAGATCAACAGTTGTGAGCTTCCCCTGATCCGATGGTCCAAATCTCTCCTATGCTTCTATCAAAGCTCTTCATCCCTAACTTCCTCGCTAGGTGGCTGGATCCGATAGCTCATGAGATTTTGACACTTCTTCCTGGAAGTGCTCCACCATCCGATTATACCCTTGTTAATCTATTTCACGATTCGAGACTTGGAGAGACCAAGAATTTTTCTTGTGCTCCAAGTTCACGATCCCTGAATTCACGAAATGATCCAATGGTTCAAACCAACCACGGTTAACGACCCACATTTATTATGGATCCTAGGGTGGCGAGTTTCTCCATCAACTAACCACCTTGCAACTTCTTGCCATCTTACAGCCCTCACGATTTGACAAGTTCTTCACAGATAATTCTGACCGTCCAACTCTGCTTCTCAAGGAATTATGGCCAATGACATGGTACCCTCCTTATGAACTTTCATTTACTTGATCCAACGGTCCTAACGAATTCAGGATTTCATGTATCGCGATTTCCACACTCATTTGCAACTCCAAAGGGTTTTAAAACTTGTGCACGTTCTCCAACTTTGATGGTTGTGAGGGTTCTCCTTTCCTCCCAAACAGATTCTATGGCTCCAACACTTCTGGTGTGGAGTTCTCTCTCTCCCTGCGGCCATATACCACACTGGCTACAGTTTTATAATACCGCTACACCTCCTGAGCTTTGTAACATGGTCAAGTAGTCTGTTGACACTCAGAAACCTTCTGAGGTATGAAATTAGTCCTCGAGACACAATTTCTTCTCAAAACCTTGGTCCAAAGACCACTTATCTAGCCCATCCAGGCTCAATGTTGAAACTAGGCTCTGATACCATACTGTAATGTCCCCGACCATCAACCCCATGGTCAGGCCAATGCTACTATGGGGAAAAAAACTTACGGAACACATTATGCATTCTAATGAATACCTAATTACATTTAAACACAGAATTACTGCTAGCATTTTAGAGGCAATGGAAATAACAATAATTCATTTGCACAACAAATTATGTGATAACATTGCAAGAATCACAGGTATGCAATTTAATCAATTACAGAATTACAAAACATAGTGACACTTATCTTTGAAACTGTCACACACCACCAATTGCGTGTAGACCTTCCACGAACCTCCCAGCCTTAGGCCACATTGCTCATCACTCTCAGTAGTAGGTCACCCCCCAGCTGGGACTAAGCTCCACTAGGTAAGGAATCCTAGGCTAGGTAAGGTTTACAGGAAGAATACATGTAAAAGAAGGAAGATTCTCTCCCAGGAACCACTTATTCCCACTACCCACAGACTCTCCCTCCCCACATGCCTGTCCCACCCCCGGAGTATACACCTTCTTTGTCACCTAGACAGTCCTTCGGCTGCTAACCTCCCTTGCCTTGGGCTTCAACAATAGACCGAACCAAAAATCTATGAGCTTTGTGGAAGGTACAGGGTTCCTTCCAGGAGCTCTCTCCTTCCTCCGCGCACTCTCTCACCTGGAGAGAGTCGCTCACAGGCTTGGTAAAACCTACCTCCTCAACAAAAATCACCTCCCTCACCTGGAGAGAGGTTACACACAGGTCATACAACTGGTTTCCTTAATCTCATTCTCCTACAAAGCATAAAAATAACAATGCTCAACAACGAACATACAACAGAAAGAAACCACACCCAACCAAGAATTACGTGGCTGCCATAGTTAACTTGGACAAAAAACATGGGTTTCCCCAACAGATGACACACAAACGCTTCAACCCAACCAGGATCAACAATTATGGGACAATCGATTTTCCCAACCATCCATACAGAACAGACTCACGGTTCTGGGTTTCGGGGATGCGTGTTAAGAAATCCACGTGAAAGTCGAACACAGACTCGACGATTTTGACAGAGGGCGTACTGGCTCCTCCATAAATCAACACAAGCCTTTTTGGTTTCAGATTTGTGTGAGGGTATTCTTGCAGAGGTCATACAAGATTCATGGTTTAGACAGTCGATGGTAGAATGGAGGAGGAACCTCCAACATGGCTCAACTCTACAGTTTTAACTACATGCGCTTGGGTTGAGGCTTTTCACCCATGAAGCTCATTCCTTCCCATTTGGAATTCACTCGTCCTTCCAAATAACTTAGGATAAATCATCATATTTACACAGCTTTGGAATAGTAATAATTTAATATTATTCTCTAGGGTTTAAGCCCCCTCATATTAGCCCCTCTTCCAACCTGTCAGCCCCCTCTCCCTTACCCAGGATTTGTGGATTCTTAGGCCCCCATCACTCATTCATCGTGGTCTATCCACACGCAGAGATGTTTTTTATTAATACTCTGCATAATTACATGTACAAAAAAATCAGGCTCATGGCCTTCAACAGTTAGGCTCCGTGGCTTAATAACACATAAGCCCACTATCTTATATGACTTGTCTTACCAACCTATACAACATAATTACAATATATAATGCAAGCTTTATACTTCATAAACATGATTTACAATAGGGCTCAGCCTTGGGGACATTACAAAGTTTATCAGATAGGATTTTAACCACTGCAAATTACAAGAAAAGGAGAGGAATAGGCCTGGTGTATGTTCATTATGTATATAAGATTATGAGATGACTGAACATCTATTAATCCACTGTGAAGTTAAAAAAACGTATTTGGAAAGGAATCTTTAAAGATTTAAATTTCCTTGAAGAATGGAGGAAGTCTACTATAGAAAAAAACCTTCTCCAATGGTTTTTAAAATATCCAGATTTGAAATACATCCCTTTCCTAGTTAGTTGGGGAATTTGGAAATATAGAAATAGAGTGCTATTTGAAAATTGTAAAAGAGATGATGACAAAATAGCATACTACTAACATGCATGATTACAAAACAAAGGTAAGGGTGAAAAAATTTATTTTTTACTAAATCCAGTTTTTTTTTTTATGAGAGTCCAATTGTTTTTTCTGATGGAGCAACAATTAATGACATTTGTGGAGCTAGAATATTCATAAAAAAAGAATGATCATCATGTTTATAAAGCATACTTTACAGGACGGAAGGGAAACAACATGAAGGATGAACTCTTGGGACTCTGGGGCTTATTCTTTCTTTCCCAGAAACTATCCTTAAGTAAATGGATGGCAACATGGGACTCCAAAGTTACTATTGATTGGATTAATGGAATCAATAATCTGAATATGTTATATCTTCAAAGTTGGAAAGAGAAAATTAAAAGACTTAAATCTAGTTTTGATGGAATTTAGTTCATACACATCCACAGAGAATTCAATTCTATTTTAAAACTAACAAAATATCCAAGAAAGTTGTGGACATCTCATTGGGTTGGTTTTATTTTGATTAATTCTACAAAGAGGAAGTCATAAAAACAAGAAACTTCAAGATTTTCTAAACTAGTTATGTTCAAGATATACTATAGCCAAAAGAGAGCAAAGGAAGATTACTTTTTTCAATGTATACTAATATGAATATATTTTTTAATTCTATGTGTCAGTTGTCAATATAATCCATATAGTACTCGCACAGTTTTTTGTTTTTGAACAAAAA
>ML831509.1:53498-67836 GCA_009831015.1 Picea engelmannii | reverse complement strand
TCTTTTGTAGCTATTAGATAAAACAAGTTCCTCATCTAGCCATAAAGGATTATGGTTGGAGTCATTACTTAAAAGAGTAGCTTGTTTAGTTGCAGTCCTAGCATTAAAGTCTCCTAACATGAGGATATTACCTTTATTTTTCAGCTTATAAATTTTTTGTTCTAAATTATTATAGGGACAATTTTTATCTAGATTATTTTTCTTATAAAAAATAGAATTAATAGGTGCAAAATAACAAATTTTTATATACATATTCGTGGCATTGGTGTGTGAAGTTTCTACCCAAATGTTTTGATTAAAAGGGTCAATCTTATGAAGTTGAATGTGAGGAGAAATTATCTTTCTAATATAACAAGCTATGCCTCATATCCCTTTACGGTAGGATTTTTTCGTTCCATGCCGAAAGAAAAATCTTTTCATCTTAGGGAGCTTGGACTCCTCATGCTCCCATGTTTTAGCTAGACAAATAATATCAATATCAGTAGCGATCGAATTTATGATAGGACTTTTTTTCCACCACAATTCCAAAAAAGGATCCAAGTTAAATTCAAAGGATCCCATATAATATCATCTTAAAGGTTTTAAGAAAATTCCAAGTTAAATTCATAAAGATTATTTTCTAATTATATTTTATTTATTTTTTTAAATAAAAAAGGTGTAGTACCTGCTATATTATATTATCTCAAAACTTTGACAAAGTAAACAGCTTCATAGCTATAGTTACCAAAAAATGTTGCCGGTAACTGGAAACCAACATTATTGGGAAACATCTAGCAGTTATACAGTAATACATTAAGAAACAAGACATCTTCCCTTCCCGTGGGAAACCAGGGCAGATGCCAGTGGTCCAGATAAACCTATAGAAATTACACATAAAGACAAAAAACCTGGAAAACAGGGCAGCCTAGTCACCCGGTGACGTGTCGTTCCCACCAGTTCTTGTCGAAATGGCAAAACTTTGCATGCACAGGGGGCACTTACGCTGAGCTGGGGCCCCGGAGAGCGCGTCGAGGAGAAAATCAATACGCTGGCCCATGATGAGAGCCCTGTGTTCCAAGTCCGCAATGTGGCTACGGAGCTCAAACACCAAGGCCAGGTGTTCATCGTTGAGGAGGGGACCACGCATTCTGCCACCCAGGACACTAAGAGGAGCAGTCTGCCGATCCACAACTTCGCCAATGCCAACCGCTATCTTCCTCTGTACCGTTACCGTTTCAACTTTCACCATCTTCTCAGCATCTGTGACTTGCAGGTCACCCATCCATGGAATTTCGTCCACCACGAAGCCAGGAAGGTTGTCGTCCTTTGTCGGGGCGGTCTTGTTGTCTTGCCTGCTGAGCGTCTCCATGGCGCTTGGCTTCTCATTACAGAGCAGGTCCCCCATTGATGAGTCCTCCTCCACAACACATCCAAAAAACAAATCCGGTGGCTCGTTCTCCTTCTGAGTCCTACTGCAGCCAGCTCCTTGTTCGACGATGGTGTTGAGCATCGCCCTCCTCTCAACCCATGCCTTCTTCCTGAGGATGAAAGAGGCCAAAGCCAAGGCCCGTTCAAGCTCCTCCTCCCAGCGCCTCTGCGCTTTGTGCGCTTCCCAGGCAGAGCCCCGACGAGGTTTTCCTCGTCTCCTAACCATTATAACAAAGAAAATGCCATTCAAATGTCGAGCTGGGTTAGAAGAGAACCAATTCGAGAGCGGCGACGAGTGCTGAGCGCCGGTAGGCCACCAGCCCTGGAGAGTCTCCCCTGAATGCAGATAGAAGGTTGTAAGTGACCCTGTCATTGCCGCACCAGGGGCCTTCCTCCGTTGCTCGGGCTCAAAGTAAAAACAATAATCAAACTGCTTAATCCTCCATCCATCCATAATAGCTATGAATTCAAGTGCGCCTGGGGGGTTAATTGTCACGCGAGGGAGGAGTACCTCCTTCGCCTGTCCTCTGCTATGGCCGTCCATCAACGTTAAATGTCGCACGAGGGTGGCGGTCATCAGCTATTAAACCAACACCGAGTGTGAGTCTGGGTGGCATGTCTTCTCTGCCGCGTGTCACCCCATCCGGGGCAGGAAAGTCTCTACCAGCAAGTTCTTTGCAATGCAGAGAGAGGGTTGTTTCTTCTGAAACGTTGGCCTGCCAGTATATAGGATTCTCCTTTGAGTCGATTCCTGCATTTGCCAGGTGATCAACAACCTTGTTAGCTTCTCGTTTCACATGAACTGGAATGAGGGTCAAATTGGGGTGGATGAAGCCCTCAAGATCCTCCAGAAGTCCGGAGAGTCTCCAGCTGGGGGAGATTCGCCCTGGGGATTGACCATGAAGGATTTTTAATATGAGTTGGATTATTACTTGTGAGTCTCCTTCGATGATCAGCCGTAGGAAATGGTGCTGAGTCGCTACTTGGAGGCCTCTTAAAAGACTTGTAATCTCCGCCACATTGTTCGTGTTTTCACCCAAGAAGCCAGCAGTCAGATGCGTAATCTCACCCATGTTGTTCCTGAGGACGGCTCTGAAACCAGTTGGTCCAGGGTTTCCCCTGGAGGCCCCATTGAAATTAAGCTTAAGAAAGCCAGATGGGGGAGGGGTCCAAACCGTTGGACTGCTGTCACGCCCTCTGTTGGTCTTCCCCTGTGTCTTAATTCGCAGATGCAGGTTCCATCCCTCCAGAATGAGCTTCTCCTCAGGCTTGCACTAAATGTCATCGTGAAGCCATGAAGTACTAAGGATGGTTTCACGGATAAAGCATTTGATTTTTTCCCAGGTGCTGGTTGAAGGGGAAGGTTTGGAGTTGAAAATTCTTTGATTCCTTTCCTTCCAGATTGCCCAGAGGGAGAAGCCCGGGAGAAACTGCCAAATGCGCTGGAGGATTGGGTTGTGAAAGGGGACAGTTCCCCAATTGGCCAGAGTGTCCCTTATGCTGCCACGATTTCGCTGGGAACGGCGCATAGCTTGAGCTCCCCAATCCCAGATCTGCTGACTGTAGTGACAATTGTTCAGAAGGTGTTCCATGGTTTACTCACTTTGTTGGCAAAGTGGGCATCTGGAGGGGCCAGTGAAGCCCTTCTTAGTGATATTGTCCTAGGTGAGGATGCGGTTCTGAGCTGTTAACCAAAGAAAAAAGGAGATCTTGGGCCAGAGGAAAGGTTGCCAGACTTTGCTCCATATTCCTTCAGGGGCTTGATTCAGAGGGTTCGTTTGGAGGTGGGAGTCTTCTTTGACCGAGAAAATTCATGAGGTGGAGTGACCCCATCGAAGAATATCCCTGCCATCCTTAAAAGGAATCTTCCTAAGTTGCATGCATTCCTGCCACGGTAGAAGGTCGAGGTCCTCCACAATCTGTAGGTCTGTTTTGCTAGTCTTCCATGTCCTCCATTGCTGTCGCCCGTGATTTGGGAGCCAGAAATCCTTAACCTTTTTGGGGCCGTATTGTTGCAGCTCGATCTTAAGAGGGTGAAGGCTTTCCATTTCATCAAGAGGAGGTAGTTGTTGCCATGAGTCCTGCCAAAATAGTGCACTTTCACCATTCCTTATTTCCCAGAAGGCGTGTTGTTGTATGAGGGAGCGATTCCGCCAAGCCGTGTTCCAGATATTGGATCCTTGCCTCTGCTCATTAAATCTGATTAGCTGGTCGTTTTGCACTGCTGGTGCATATTTTTGCTTCCAGAGTTGCGCACAGATTTCATGTGGGTGTTGCAGCCATATCCACCACATCTTAGCTCCCATGACCTGATTCATCTTCCCTGGGTCCCTAATGCCCAGTCCTCCGAATTTTTTGGGTCGGCACACCTTATCCCAGCCAACAAGGGCCCATTTTTTATTGCCCTAGTTTCCCTTCCATAGAAAATTTCGTTGAAGACTCCTGATGGCTTTGATGACCGAAATGGGCGCAGCCAAAGCAGTGAAGAGGTAAGTAGGTAACGCTTGCAGGACTGACTTGAGCAGAACTAATCTAGCCGCAATGTTCAGAGGTCGGAAGGTCCAGCTATTCAGCCTGTTAGTAATGGATAAAAGTAAGCTATCCCAAGAGATGGATCTCACCGATTCTCCAGTTAGGGGTATTCCTAAGTAGGTGGAGGGGAGGGAGCATCTATCTATGCCAAGAAGTCTCGAGATGTGGGCCTGAACCGAGACTGGCGTATTGAAGAAATAAAGTTTGGACTTATCTAGGTTGAGCAGCATACCTGACGCATCCGAGAAGTCAGAGAGAATTGAATTGAGCTTGGTTGCCTCTCTCGCCATGGGAGTGTTCATAAGGAGGGTGTCATCGACAAACTGGCTATGCAAGGGCGCCAGATTCAGATTGTGGAGTGGCATCCAGTCAAGCGTTCCTTCTAGGACTGCTGCTTTTAGATATTGTCCAAGGCCTTCTGCCATAATTACGGAGAGGAAAGGAGATAAAGGATCACCTTGCCTGATTCCCCTAGTAGAGAGGAAAGGTCGAGAGGGTGTGTCGTTGACAAGTATTGAGAAAAAGGAGGAAGTGGTTAGCTTAAGAATCCAATCCACCCAGTCGTTCGAGAAGCCGAAGGAATACAGAACCGACCGCAGGTATTGCCAACTTAACCTGTCAAAAGCTTTTGAAAGGTCAAGTTTAATGAGAATACCTGGTTTTTTTCTTGTCTTCAAGGAGTGGATCACCTCATTGGCTAATATGACACTGTCGATAATTTGTCTCCCCTCCACATAGCCAGACTGCTCCTTTGAAATGATGAGCGGCATGAGCGGTTTGAGGCAATTGGCAATGGTTTTCGTTATTATCTTGTAAATGACATTGCACAAGGAGATTGGATGGAACTGCTTCTGGTGTGTGGCCCGTTCCTCCTTGGGGATGAGAGTGATGAAGGTTGCATTTAATGTCGAGAGAACTTGTCCAGAAGTTTTGGATTCTTCAACTGCCATCCAGACATCTTCCTTGACCATGTCCCAATAGTGATGGAAGAAGTTTGTTGTAAAGTTATTGGGTTTGGGTGCTTTCCCTGGGGGCATGTCCTTTACGGCTGAGTCCACTTCAGACTAAGTGATAGGCCTCATCAAGGCTCTATTCTGCTCCGGATTGATCAATCGTGGTATATGCCGGGTGACTTTTTTGATGGCCTCCCCCCTGCTTGTGTTGGTCTCTGTTAGGAGATCTTGATAGAAGGAGTTAAGCGCCTCCGCTATTTTGTCATGCTCTCTTATTGGGACACCTTGCTCGTCCTCCAGTTGGGATATGCGATTAATGTATCGACGGTGCGTCATCGCCCTATGGAAGAATTTTGTGTTGCGCTCCCCCTCCTTAATCCATTGGACCCTTGATTTTTGCCTCCACAAGATCTCTTCTTGTTCTCTACAGGTCTCTAGTTTCATTAACAACTGTTCCTCTTCCCGCGCCAGGTCCTGCGTTCGGTTCCCTGCTATGAAAGTACGCTGGAGTTCTTCCAATTGCCCTTCTATTTCCCGCTTTCTAAGGAGAATGTCTCCAAATGTGGATTTATTCCATTGTTTTAGGTACCACTTGAAGTTCTTGAGGCACTGCTGGAGTTTGTACATATGAGTGACATGCTCAATTTCTGCTTGGGCCCACCAGGTGTGAGCTAATTGATGAAAGTCTGGGTGAGAGAGCCAAAACTTTTCAAAACGGAAAGGTTTGGGCCTAGGTGGGAAGCCCGGGTCCATGCAAAAAACGATGGGCCAGTGGTCCGACCCTGCTTTCGGGACAATATTTGCTTCCAAATCCTGGTCGCTTTCAAGGAGAGCTTCAGTCACTATAAAACAGTCCAGTCTACAAGCCACGTGCTGGTGCCCTATTCTTTTATTGGACCAGGTAAAGATGCCATTCTGGGTTTCCATGTCAACCATGTTCAACTGTTCTATTAGGGTTTTGAACATACTGCTGTCCTACTCCAACCTCTTTGAGCCTCCTATTTTTTCCTCCAACGTTAGGATCATGTTGAAGTCGCCTCCAATTATCCAGTGCGGAGTGTGTATTAGGATTTGAATATATTGAAGAGACCGAATAAATATTTCCTTGTCTTGCATAGACTGCGGACCATAAACGTTTGTGATAGCGCCATCCTTGGAGGAGGCCACATCTTTGTAGAGAGTTTTTATAGTATTTCTGGTGGAGAAGGGGTGAAGTAAAGTAACCACCTGCGGGTTCCAAAGGATAGCGAGTCCTCCCGCCACCCCCACTGAATCTTGGTAAAGGAACTCCCCATTCTTCCAACTGTTTCTAAAAATATGCTCCGCCTCCCTCCCTGCACATTTGGTTTCCGGCAATAATAGGATATCTGGATTCTCTGTTTTGATGCAATCTCGGAGGATCTGTTGCTTGGATCTTCCATTAAGTCCCCTGATATTCCAAGATATTATCTTCATCATGCGGATGGTGGGGGGGGTGGAGATATCCCTCCGAAAGCCTTTGTATCTGCCCAGAGTTGATCATTAAGTGCCCTGCTTCCGTAATGATTTGTTGTGCTAGTTTGCGGCCACGCCTTCTGTTTTCCTTGGTAGTTTTTTTTTGCTCGATGGTCGGATCTGCCGAGATGCCCAGCCTGGCTGTTGATCCCGCTGTTGAGTTGGTAAACACTTTATGCACTTTCCTTAGCTGATCCACTGGGAGGTGTTGTAGATCCTTTTGATTGAGTGCTTCTTCCAATTGTTCTAGGTCAATATCTGCCAGATCCGTTTCATCCATGATCATATTAGTATCTTCTTCCCTGCCGGATTGAGTTGTCTGAGTTGAATCCTTTGGATGTGTTGGGTGTAGCACTTCTGGGCCTTTGGCTTTTCCTTGCTCTGAAGCTTGGGGTGGGTTCTGTGAATTCGTCTCTTTCGCTAGTTGGTTCAGGGCATCAAAAGAGTTCTTGGAGGGGACCTTTGGGTCTGAACTCTGGTTCTGTTTTCTTAGAGGGTTCTTTCTCCTGCCTGTGACGTTGGTAAAACCGTCCTTTTGCTTGGCTTCATAGGGATTAGGGGATGGGGCATTCAAGGGGATGTCCCTGAATAGGTGACCGTGCTCGTGGCACTTCCGACATATAAAGGGTATATGCTCGTAGTCGATTGTTTGGTTCCAGACCTCATTCTGGTATTCTAGAGTGATGGAGCCCGGCAAGGCCTTCGATATGTCCATATAGATGCAGATACGGGCATATGATGTATACTTTCTTATCTTTGTGGCCTCTGACGCCTTGACGTATTGACCCACCGTATTCCCTATACCCATGAGTATTTCTTCCAGCCAAAATTCCTGAGGCAGGGAGTAGAGCCTGATCCAGACCGGGGCTCTTGTGAAGTCTTCTTGTTCTGGGTTGAATCTATCAGTCCAGAATCTTAGAAAAAGGCGTGCTGAGTTGTAGAAATATGGTCCATTGTCAAATATTTTGTCTTTGTCTTCAAGATTGTATAGTATGATTGTGAAAAAACCCTTGGACCTGAGTTGAACCTCATAATCTCCTTTAGGGTTCCACCATTCTTTAATCCAGCGAGCGAGATCTCTCTCAGTCGGCCAGAGGCCCAAGAATTTACCTATCAGTGCGTGTTCCATCATAAACTGGGTGTGTTCCCCCACCCTAGTCGATTTTATTTGGTACAGAGGCGGTTTATCCAGTTGAGGGATGAACTTACCTGGCAGCAAGTTTTTGGAAGCTTGCGTGTGAGATGTACTGGGTTCTAGCTGCATTTCTTTACTGAAAGCGTGTTCCTGGGTGAACAGTTGTACCCTCATATGCACCGGTGGTTCGAAAGCCGACCTTTTAGCGTGGGACCCGACCTTGTCGTTAGCGGTGATGTCGCTGTACGAGGGGGGTTCCCCCCCCTCCCCCGAGCTCATTGTAAGGCGAACAGGGACTGTGCTGAGTTCTAGTCTGCAGTTCGATGTATTTGGGGGTCAGTGCTCTGGCGTCAGAGCGCGCATCAGGCGAACACGGGTGGCTGAAGTTTCAGTGCGCTAGGGTTTGTCTCCTAGCTGTAGAGCGTTCCCATCCTAATCGCCATACACAATATTTCGTTCTAATTATATTTTTATTAATGTAATGGTATTTGGATATTCTTGTGATTTGGAAGGTTATTTTCTAATTATATTTTATTAATGTAATAGTATTTGGATATTCTTGTGATTTGGAAAGTCAATAAAATATTAAAAGTTAATAAAATGTTAAAAGTTATAAAGAAAATTTTAAATCAAATTTAGAAACACTAATATATATATGATGTGTTTATTTACATTATGTTATATTTTGTAGAAAATAATTTAAAAAATTTACATTAAATTTAAAAATACTATTGGTTGTGCTTTACATTATGTTATAATTTAGAAAAAATTAAACAAAATAAATATTAAAAAAAAAAAACATCAAATTTAAAAATACTATTAGTTACGATATGTTTATTAACCTCATGTTATTTTAGTTTTATATTATAATTTTATATATTTTTAACATCCTTTACTGTTAGCTTTTTAGTTCGGGAGGTACTCTTCAAGTTTTGTCTTGTATGTTGATGTTACCTTAATACTTACACTACCAGGCACTTAACTTTGTAATAGTTTTTATAAAGTGTTTTTTAAGTGGTTCTTTTATTAAAGTGACTTTTTAATAAAGTGTACCTTATATTTTTAAAGTGACTTTATTTTCACAAAGCACTTATGCAATAAAGTGAAATTCACTTTAATTTTAAATGAGACATTTTGGAGGGAATGGATCATGACCCTTGATCTTGAAAAAGGAAAGATCTAATCTTGGCCTTTGGATCTAGGGTTGGGGAAGGTGAAAAGACACTTTTGGGGGAAAATGCCATTTTCAGATTCTAAAACAATGCATTGGGCAGTGTGCAAGACATGCCGAATGTTGAGAAGACATCGGGAGGAGACTTAGGGAGATTTTCAGAGTAAGCTTGAGAGAGGAAGGTGAGTAACTTGAGAGGGTGCATTTCCCAATAAAAAAGAGGGCACAAATCCCAAGGACATTTTCTATGCAAAGTGTTGTTCCATTTTTATGTTGTTGGGTCGTACTGTATGGATCCATATAGTCCATACAACATCAAGAAGGGAACAGTTTTGGAGGCACCTTTTGGCATGAAAGCCGAGGCAGATTCTGGGTTTATTCTTGCTATTGTTGGGCCGTACTGTGTAGACCGTACAACACCTTGTTGGGCACATTTTTTGAGGCACAGAGAGGTATTTTCCTTGGCTAGAAACCGTTAGTTTGTTGTTGTAATACACTTTCCTGAAGTTGAATAATAGATCTCTCTCTCTCTCTCTCATTGGGTTTCCCCACATTGGGGTTTTTCCTAGAATTTGCCTAAATTTCTGTGAGTTATGGGTTGTTATCCACTGTGTTATTTCTGCAACTATTTTTCTTAGCAATGTGTATTTCTTCTTATGGTAATTTATGAATGTGGGATTAAGGCATTTATGAAATTTATGAATATGGTTATCTCTAAGTTTCTAAGTGTATGACACAAATTTCATTTGCTGATTTTTGTCATTAAAAAGATGTATGGTATTAGAGCTTTGTCTCTGATAGTGGGCATTGTGATATTTGCAAAAAAGGGTGTGATTGTTTTCCTTGAGTTGTGCCAGGGAATATGTTTGCAAGCATTAGATTTGAGGATCAGTTGGATGGCATTTGCAACTACTTGCAGTGCATGGTTTGGTTGATATCCGTTCTCAAGGAGAAAAAAAATTATAGCTATGTCAACTTTGTTGTGGTAGCTCCTATAGCAGATCCTGTTGCTTTGGAATTGCATGAAACCAAGGAAGCCAAAGCTCATAGGATCATTCTAGATGGGGTGAAGGATCACCTTATCCCACACTTAGCTGAGAAAAATATTGCCAAGGATATGTGAGATGCACTCAAGAACTTGTTCGAGGTGAACAACGAGAACCGAAAGATGTCCTTGAAGGCTAAGTTGCATCATACCAAGTTAGGTAAGGAGGAGAGTGTCTCTTCTTATCTTACCTAGGTGGCTCAAGTAAAAGATGAGCTGGCAGTTGTTGGAGAGACCACTATGGATTCTGAGTTGGTGAGGATAGCCTTAAATGGCTTCCCCAAAGAATGAGAAGTCTTCGTGAAGTGTGTGGTGGGTCGTGAGAACCAACCATATTGGAGCAGACTGTGGGATTATTTCACTCAGGAGGAGATCCGAGAAAAATATTAGAGCAGTAAAGGTAGAAGAAATAAAGTTTTGGAAGAGACTTAAGCAAAGTGAGATGCTATTGTGTTAACTAGTTGGGGCACCTTGCCTCTCATTGTCCTGTGAGGAAGAAGAAGAAGAAGGAACCAGAAGGGCCTGAGATAGCTGCTACAAGAGCCATGGAGGACTTTGCTTCAAATTTTGATAGGGAACTTTTTTTGGTGACTCTTGTTTCCATTGTCAGTTGTGGTAGATTCAGAGGTGATGTCAGATGGATTGTCGATGTTGGAGCCTCTAGCCACATGAAGAGAATCTGGTGAGTATTCCTAGACTTCACAGAGATTGGTCCTAGCCAACAGGTTGGAAATGAAGGTGGTATGGAAAATGATGTACGTGGAGTTGGGAATGTCAGATTCCAACTTAAGTTTGTGGAACTCTTGGAGATTGATGGAGTTCTCTTTATTCCAGGGTTAAGTGTTAACCTTCTCTCAGTCTCAGCCTTGGAGGATGTAGGATATTGTGTACTGTTAAAGAGGGAACATGTCTTTATCTATAGAGAGGGAGTGGACCCGGTAGAGCTGCAGCTAATCGGTAATGGGGTGAATAGGTTGTATATGTTGAGAGGACAACCTTTGATGTATAATTCAGTGTCAGATGAGGAGCATGAGGAGGCTTCTGAGACTACTATGGCGCCAATGTATCAGTCTTTCATTTTGAGAGAAGAGAGGGAGTATCTTATGAGAACTGGAAGAAGGCTCAACCAGGTTGATCGAACTGATGCTCAAGATGAAGTGAGCTCAGGGTTCCAGGAGGTTGCCAGAAGAAGATCTTCTAGTTCGAGTTCTGTGCAGGTGTTGCGCATGGCTCCACATTCAAAGAGAGCTTCTATAGAGCACAGTGTGATGGGACCAGATGATGGATATGGCAGTGAGTACATCCCTCGCTAAGAGGGAGTGTTATATTTTTAGATCGAGAGGTACTCTGCATGTTTTGTCTTGTATGTGAATGTTACCTTAGTATTTACACTACTAGGCACTTAACTTTGTAATAGTTTTTACAAAGTGTTTTTTAAGTTGTTCTTTTATTAAAGTGATTTTTTAGTAAAGTGTACCTTCTATTTTTAAAATGACTTTATTTTCATGAAGCACTTATGTAATAAAGTGAAATTCACTTTAATTTTAAATGAGACATTTTGAAGGGAATGGATAATGACCCTTGATCTTGAAAAAGGAAAGATCTAATCCTAGCCTTTGGATATAGGGTTGGGGAAGGTGAAAAGAAACTTTGGGGGGGAAATGTCATTTTCAGATTATAAAACAATGCATTGAGTAGTGTGCAACACATGTCGAATGTTGAGATGACATCGAGAGGAGACTTAGAGAGATTTTCAGAGTAAGCTTGAGAGAGGAAAGTGAGCATCTTGAGAGGGCACATTTCCCAAGGAGAAATAGCAAACAAATCCAAATCTCAAGGAGATGCCTACACAAGTCCCAAGGATCTGTACAGTCTGTACAACATCAAGAAGGGCACAATTTTTGAGGCACATTTTGGCACAGTAATCGAGGTAGATTATGGGTTTATTATTGTTGTTGTTAGGCCATACTATGTAGGTCGTATAGCACCTTGTTGGGCATATTTTTTGAGGCATAGATTTGGAGGAGGTCGTACAGTTGTACGGAATTGGGCACATTTTTCAAGGCAGAATTTTTTCAAGTGTTTATTGGTGTTGTGAGATATTTTCCTTGGCTGGAAATTGTTAGTTTGCTACTGTAATACACTTTCTTGAAGCTGAATAATAGATCTCTCTCTCTCTCTCTCTCTCTCTCTCTCTCTCTCTCATTGGGTTTTCCACAGTGTTATTTCCACAACTATTTTGCTTAGCAATGTGTATTTCTACTTATGGTAATTTCTAAATGTGGGTTTAAGGCATTTATGAAATTTATGAAGATAGTTATCTCTAGGTTGCTAAGCGTATGGCATAAATTTCATTTGTTGATTTTTCTCACTAAAAATCTACATTTACATCACAATTAAAACATTATGTTTTGTAATATAGTTTTATATATTTTTAACATCCTTTACATCATAATTATGTGTAACAAAAGAAGTAAAAAACATCCATATTAAAAAACATTTATGGAAAAATGGATTTTTACTTTTTTTTTTTTGTTATGTTAGATAAAGACATCATCTTTTGTATTATAGTTTTCTATTATGATTTTATATATTTTTAACAGCCTTTACATTACAATTATGTATAAGAAAAGAAGAAGTAAAAAACATCATATTAAAAAACATTTATGGAAAAATGGACTTTTGCATGTATTTTCTGTGCTATTAAATAAATAGTGAAAACTTGAGGTAACTTTTATTTCATTTTCTATTCACGTATAGAAGAATGAGTTTATCAAAATTTATAAATTATGAAAAACAATTTATCGTGTTTTGATGGATCAACTCATGTCTTGGATCCTCCTCAAGTAATTATTTTGATATTATTTCCATCGGCCCTCGCTTCTATAGAAATCGACTAGACATTATGGTTGTTCTCGTTCCTTTTTTTTATTATATTGTGCGATGTTATACCATGGTTGTGGATTGTTGTACAGAGGCTTCACAAGATTGAATTATGGTGGCACATTGTTGAACAATGGTCTAACTTTACCTGCCATCATCTCTTCTTACACTCTATAATTTTATGAAGTCCTTTATCTCATCAGTTTTAGTTTTCTACAATCCTTATCATCATGACCCATTGATTTACAAAAATTGTAGTATGAACGTTTTGGTACCATCGTATACTTGTGCATCATTGTACAATGATATGGATCATGCCCATGCATCTTACAAATTTCACACCATGGTCCTCCTTGTGGCAAGGGGTTTAGTGCCCCTGCTGCCAAGTACTGCACAATACCTGATTGTGTGAGTTTTGTATCCTTGTCTATGATATGTATTTCTTCCCATATATTTTCGTAGATAAATAGATTTTTTTAGGGTCCTCACATGCCTCGCCCTAAAATTATGGTAATATAATGTTGGAATCTAATCTTTTCATTTTGATCTGTGTCGAACTACTGACTGACCTGTTGCTCCTCTTCCATTGAAATTTGGTTGTAGGTTCCACACCGATTGTGATCTGGACTAGAGTTTTGACTTTTGTTCTTGACCGTGGACCTCTTTTTTTCCTTTCATATGTTGCACGCATGATTTCCTCAATCTTATACACAACCCATAGATCCTCTACCTATTTTTCATCACTCAAAAATCCCTCTCTATCGGCTATGGCCCTCTTTTTTTTATTCAACTTATATTGGTAAGGTCTATCGCTGTGCATTTTTCTAGATTTTTCTATTATCTACTTTATCTAGTCCTATTCCATCATGACTGGGTCCATAGCCTCCTTCTTCTTCCATTTATCCATCTCCATATACATATATCAAAATATTTTTAGTGCTTCCCCCCTTCCCCATGCACCTAGGGAAGTTTAATTGTTTGATTCCATGGTTAGCACACCATTGTCATACAACAAAATATTGATAGAAGTATAAAGTGATATGATATTGATAGAACTATATAGTGATAAACCCAATAATACTATAATGTAGGACTTTGCAATATCAAATGCAAACTTAGTGATAAACCCAATAATACTATAATGTACCCCAATTTACCCATAAAAAAAATATATTTTCGTTCGGGAAACATTAATTCTCCTTGTCTTTGAATAGTTCACTCAAGCAGGTTTGTAGTTAACGTAGATGGTTAGTTATTGAAGTTATTAACTCCAATTTGTCTATTAAGGACATCTTTCACATATTTAAATAAATGTCCTTTTAAACCATCTTCCATGTTACTAACAATACAATACTCATATATATATATATATATATATATATATATATATATATATAAATATATTTATTGCATGTTTAGGACCTTTAGTCCTATAATCAATTTTAAACCCTGACCCCTATGTATGGCGCACAAGTTTGGTCCCTTACCCATGATAAAAAATAAATTACCTTCACAATTTATATAATTCAAGGATTAAGGGTCGCATATTGTAAACATAAGAGGAAGAAACCAAAAGGTTAGCATGATTGTAATCATGGGTTATTTCGACTGGTGGAAACAAGGTCTTGTAAGCACTGGTTGGTAATTAAATTTGGCTCACTATTAACCTAACTGAGTCCTTCTCACAACTAAACTGATTGATAACAAACTAAAAACTC
>ML831508.1:16205-54353 GCA_009831015.1 Picea engelmannii | reverse complement strand
TAACCTTCAAGTCACTAGCATGTAGTAGATCACCATGTAAATTAATATGTCTTCACTCTATAGATGTATTTATCCAAGAAACAATCAACTATGAACCTCCCTACATATTCATATCACTTACCCAACATCCAAAGCAATTGTCATATGAATGGACATTGTCTTCACTTTTATTGAATTTTTGTATTGTTTTTCTAAAATCTAGATCAAGCTCAAATGATATCCAATGGGAGCCTAAAAAATAAAGATGGATTTTGATGGGTTGTGATATCACAGAAGACATAAGGCTTTGATTTACCTATATCATCCTCACATACCACCCTTTGTTTCTTTTCTTTCAAGATGTGTTCAAAGGATTTTATTGGTGCAAATATGTAGCAAGGGTGAGCAAATCTACAAACTTTGTGGTTGTGTCAAAGATACCGAAAAAAATGGGTGAGAAAACAAGAAACCCTAGTTCTTTTTAATTAAATTTATTCATATCTATGTTATTCATAAATAGAAAAGGCATGCAATAGAAAATATACCTAAATAACACGAGATACAAAGAATCAATATGATATCTATAATGCCCAATAACCAAAGCACAAATAAGATACACTCATGAAGAGATCGATGAAGACAAATGCAAATCGTATGACCAACAAACATTATAATTTTATTTCACTGGGATATGTGTTAGCTGAAGAGGAGAAAAACTACTATCGGAGAAGAATAGAAGGCCCAATCAATGAAGAGGCCACGAAAAAACACATGTCGACAAAGGGTCATCAAGTGGGGAGTAATATAATCTCAATGGGATGAGGTAGGCATACCCATACTCATGACATCAATAGAGAGACTATAAAGGAGTCCCAAATACAACATGATGCTGGCAATAATGGTCATACTACATCAACATGAAAATATTAGTCCCAAATACAATATATGAATGGGAAAATCTAAAGTATATCCCAATTGTGGTTGAACTGAGTACATAATAACTAATTCCCACTCATGTTGAAGGAAGGGGGTAGAAACAACCTGAGAAGCCTTGCTAAACAGGAATGGAGCTCCAAAAATATGTCATGAGCATATTGGAGGAAATCTCATCATGGGTCTCTGAGAACGGTGGTATGGATCCAAGGAAATATGAGGAACTGCATTCAAGGTTGAATCATATATGCATGTACGAATTTCAATAATATGAGGACATGAGATCTGACCAAATATGAGAGTAATTATGATTCTCTCATCATGGTCCAAGTTATCCCATCGATTGGGGGATAGGTACCAAGGTACAACAAACCATCCCCTAGAATAGATGTGTCGAGGTCGATAGGGAAAAGTCCATTGGGACCCAATGGTGAAGGAGTATATGTAGGCTTGGTATCCAAAGAACAACTTGTGAAGCTATAACTCTAGAATTTGTTGTTGAGACTAGAACATGCAAGGGGGTACCTTCACCTAAACCGCCTCTTTTGGTTTGTTTCATATCAAACATGTCTAGGATGATGGCATCAAGAACTGGATAACTGAAATTTCAAGTGTATGAGCCTCAAATGTGTGAAAAGGAGATGAAGTCGAGCACATAAAATACAACCAAGGCACCAAGTATAAATAAGTATCCATGGCAACGATCCTCTAAGCCAACCATCTAGAATACAAGTGCTAAAGTCTATAGAGGGAAGCTCGCTAGAACCAAGGATGATGAAAATCCAAGGGACTAACACGAGGTGACGAGTATGATGTGACTGATGGGAAATGATACCAAGGGATGGATGGAGGGAAAAGAGAGGTGGACTCAAGAATTCCCTTTTTTAGAGCATAAATGCAGGGCTAATCTAACAACAACTAAAGACACCCATAAGGGATGGTGGGTGATTGGGAATAATGCTGGTAAAATGTATCAGTGGGACAATTGTAGATGGATAGTTGGGAAACATGTGATGGGTACAATTGATGGAGTGGTGACTCACCTCAAATGTTATGAACAAGGGAAACATAGGGATGATTCTAGGGGGAATTGAGTGTGTGAGAAATACAATGGCCAAGTGGAATCCTAGTGGAGGAATCTACTCGGTAGATGGGGATTCTTCCTAGAAGTGTCGATGGGGTTGACCAGGAAGAAGGGATAAGAAAGGGAGGATTTCGCCTAGGGATCTTATTGAGGACAACTAGGAGGATTATACCCAAGTGAAAAGTCTTCCTAGTAATTCCAATGGGGATGTCTAGGAGGAGATAACACATGGGGGAGATTCTTCCTAGCAATGCCAATGGGGATGGATAGGGAGAAATGACATGGGGAGAATTCCTCCTAACAATATCAATGGGGAAAGTTGGGAAGAAGTGATCGACACCAAGGAAAACATCCTAGTGATTCCAATGGAGTTGGCTAGGAGGAGTACACTTAATTTTGTCTAACAATGTCTATGAGGCTGGTTAAATAGAAAGGATGAAAAGAAAATACCATCAACTAATTTCAATGGGGTTGATGAGGAGGGGAAACTTAAAATACTAGTCTACACATGTATATTCCTAAGAGGATGGACAAGATCATACCATAAATACCTCTCCGAAGAATGTCAATGATACTGGTTTGGAGGATGACCACAAGGAATATGCCCCCTACAAATGTCGAAGAGTATAATCAAGTAGATGTCATCAATGACTATCATTCATGAGAATGTTGTTGAGGTTGGCCAGGAAGGAAACATAACCCAAAGGGTTCCCTCTTAAGGCTGGTCAAGAAGGAAACCAGACCAAGGGGTCCTCATGATAATTTCAATGGGGTTTTTCAAGAAGAAACCCAAGTCACAAGAGACCAAACAACATGACTTCTCTGGAGAATTCCAATGAGGTTGTTTTAGAAGGAACCCAAGCAAAAGGAGGCCTTCTAAGAATGTTGATGAGGCTTAATAAGAAGGCACCATGTTCACTGACAAATAAACTATAAGAACTCTCCAGGAGATGCTAATGGGGTTGGTTAGGAGAGAGGCCAACAAAATGGAACCTTCTCAAGAATTCCAATGGGGTTGGTTGGGAAGGAACCAAACAAACATAAGTCACAACCTCCCAAATAATAATGCCCATGAAGTTGGTTAGTAGGGGGATCATGAGGACATGCCCATCTAAGATAGTCGATGAGGGTGGTTATATGTAGGAAACAAGAGGACCACTCCTCATAATGCCAATGGGGCTAGTGAGGAGGTGACTATGAGACCACCTCTGGGGATGGTTAGGAGAGGATAAGGGAGGTATCTTTCTAGAGAATACCAATGGAGCTGGTCCAAAATGGATCCCTCGAAGAAAAAAATCCTCCTATTAATGTCGATGAGACTGTCCAGGAGAAAAAATGACGAGGCCCCCGATTGAGGGACTCAATGGGATGCGCAGAGCATGCCCCCAACGAGGAGCAAACATTCGACTGAGATAAATAAAACTCTTCATAGGAGAAAATGGCTCCCGGATGAAGTGTTTAATTTAAAAAAAGAAAAATTACCCTTTTGAAGAGTGTGACAAGACTATTCCAACAACGTAAATGGTTCATCAATCGGAGTTTGTATGAGCCTACAGTAGTAAAAAGAAAAATGGGATTTTTCCATTAAATGAGTTTCCTTTCAATTTTGTAGTTTATTATCACCAGTGGTGGAGAATGAACATGGAGAAGAGGAAGAGTCCCTACATATTGTTGATATTGTTGCAAGAGATCCGATCGATGAAAATTGGTGGTGTGAGTCTTAGGTTGGTGGTCTATCGACATTATTCCATTTTGTCGGAGTACTTTTGTATATTAGGGGATTTTTTCACTATTTTGGCAACCTATGCAGATTTTAGGAGGCCAACACACTTTTTGGGCCAGAAAGAGTGTTGGCCAATGCAGGAAATGGTCTGTTAAGTGCGATGTACAATGCACTAAACTAGAAGAAAAGTGCATTGGTCAATCCTGGCCTAGTGGGACCAAAATTGATGGGTGGCCTCTAGTCCAGTGGGGGATAAAGAGGAAATTCAAATGGTGAGTTTTTGTCATATAAAGGACCTAAAAAAGGTGGTTTTGTGAAGGTATGAAATATTTCAAAGTGATATAGCAAGAATGATACTTTGAGGATATCCTAGCACAGGTGAAAGGATATTTGGTTGTGTGGATGGCACTAGCACATTATGGGTTGCTCAAGTACTTTGAAAATATGTTAATGTAAGGAAGAGAAGGGATCTTATCACACATAGTGGGATATTGGGACCCTGATTATGGTTCATTTATGGTTCATGGTCATAATCTAGAGATAACCATGCATGGTATATACTTTCTCATTGGGTTACCCCAACTAGCGGTGGTATTGGAAACTCCACCCATGTTGCCACGAGGGAGGCGGGTAGAAGAGTTCCTAAATATCCATTGTAGTCCCGATACTTATATTTATGATTCTTCTATCTATGTATGGGGCAAAGATATTAGAGACACGACCAGTGGCTACGACAGTGATCCAGATACTGGGGAGTCACTCTCTACACAAGGTGATATGAGGGAAGATGCTTGTGATTGAGAACGTATTATAGGGTGCTCACTTTGGGTAGACACATATAATTTTGACTATGTTGAAGCACTAACTGACAACATTTTGGAGAGCATGAGGAGGGAACTATGCCTTTGGGAAAATATTGTGTTCCTTCTTCTTTGAGTTCATTGTGACACTCTTCTCACATGTACAGATCCACAATGGGGGGCCTTAGGAGCCTTAGTTGCGTCGGTGGGGTGAAATACGATGTAGAGGTGGAGGTGGTGAAGTGGGAAAGGTGTTCTGATATGATTTCTTCGGTCATTGAGAATAGTTCCCAATAGTGATAAAGGAGTATCCATACTCAGGGATGAACTATCAGGGGGATCCAAAACTACCTTTGCAAGTTAGTCATGCATGGGGATCTGATGGTAAGAAATAATGTGAATGTGTTTGTGACATATGTTTATTGCATCTTGTGAAATGTGTCAATATGTGATACTAGAAACATGTATGTGCGCAACTTGCAGATATAGCATCGATGAGGCTAGTGAGGAAAATGACAAGCAAGGAGGCTAGTACATCTGCCAATCCTAGACTAGAGGGTTTTGTCCAGAGGGATAATATGTAGGAGAATATAGAGGACCTCCACCGGAGGTTGGAGATCATGTTGAATGGTACATCTGAGAGAAGGTGGCATAATATGGATGACCATTATATTGGCGCTTGTGTCGGAGCATGAGTGGAGTGGTGCTCCATCCTACGAAGGGTAGGAGCTGCAAAATAGGTGGTGTTAGACCTCACATAAGGGGACATGATTCCCTTAGCATGTATTACACCATCTGATGGGGATGAGCATGAGAAGGGGATAGATGACCTCTCCATTTTTATATTATATATCATGTAATGGACATGTTGGCTATATAGTAGAGTAGTGCACTCATACTGATACAACTTATGTTATTTTTGGTTTTTTGAATATATAATATTTTGATGGACATATATATACATGTGTGTGATGATGAAATGAAAAATGTACAATGTATGGTATGTATTGATGTGCATGTATGATAGTGTAAAAATGAATGCAAATGGTTATGTTCTTGTCGATGCATGTGGTAGATCCCATTCTAGGATGTTGTTTGCAATGTTGTCTACAAATTGATTATGAATTCTAGGTACATGATTGAATGTAAGGGATTCGATTTGTCGCACTAGGATTCAAACACGTAAGTATTTCCTAAACAATCCTGGGTGGCACACACGATACACACCATTCAACTGCATGACGGGAAGTTGGGAATCTAAACAAACATGAAGGTGTTAGATGCGTTGAGAAAGGGCATCGGCTAACAAACCTATCACTGTACCATATTATAATTGATTATTGGCGGCAAATCCAATGTAAACACCACTAGAATGATAGAGGGTAAGAATGGGTGTAAATTGGGCCCAAGTTGTTAAGGCTAGATTCTATGATGAACGAATCGCACCATCAATATAACCAATGTAGAAGGAGGAAAGAGGGTCCATATGAAAAGTGCAAGAATATAGCAAATGAGATGCAAGACATGATAGGTGAATGCAACCAAAACATCAAATATAAACACTATACAAAGAAAACCTAGAATGGGGTGCTCACAAGGGGTTGTGAGGTACATTCTCGAAGAAAAGAAATGAGTGAGATTCTATATTCGGGGGGTCAGAACCATGGGAGATGTACAAGGTATGGGCACCAAGTGGGGATGACACACAATGTGATTGTGGATATTCAATCATCAGGGTGGTGGCCTCCACACGTGCAACCTCCAATGTTCGAAATACTTGAAAAACATCTCAGTATTGGGGAAGATGAGGACAATGGTGAGAGTGAGGACCATTATCACATGATGCACAAGTTTTTTTTTTATGTAAAGTATTTATTTGTTTGGTGGTTGGTTTAGGAAGTTGGATTTCCATAGATTGAGTGGAAGAGAAAACATCTAGATCATCATAGTTATAAATCTCTTTCAATTTTATAAGTTGATGGCAGTGAAAGATAGGATGACCTGACATCTCACACAATGCATAAGGAGGAATAGGACTTTATATGGTACTTTGTGTGGATGTGGTGGGTGAGGGAGGTTTTGGGTAGCTTTTCCTTTAGCCTTTCTCTAGGTTTAATCCTTCTTAGTTTGGGATTCATGAGGGGTATGGTGTGATCATGATGGGACCTAGGTAAACTCAAGTGCAGGTTCGGGAGGGGGGGGAGGAGGCATGGAGGGTGCATTCGGATGTGGGATACCAATGTGAATCAGAATAGACTACACAGGGGTAAAAGAAAAATAATTCCAAGTATTAGAACTTAGAAGAGGGGTAGGAGGTGGATTCAAATAACACACATGTATCCTGAGTGTAAGGTTAGGTAGGGTGAGGGTAGCCATGATTGGGGTACTAACGATCCTAGGAGGAGGGAAAAATAAGGGTAACAAACTAAAGGGATAGTGTAGATGTGGTTGTGACATACCTAGTGGAGGCATGGAGGAGGAATATTTGAAAGTTCTAGTGGAGGGTTGCGGGTTTTATCCAATTGTTCCATGGTTAGATAACACCATGCAAACATGAGAAGAACTGGGTGCAGTGTTTGCTGGAGTTGGTCCATAGTATGCATACAACATGCTAGATTATTTATATAATTTGGGGCTAAGGTCATCAACGGGGGTATTAGTATGTTCCCCACCTAAGGAAGAAACCATATTTTCAGGATGAATTTGGGCTTGGGGGTCGTGGTAAGTCAATTGATCGATGGTGATGAGATTCCCATTATGGGGGAAAATCATCTTACAAAAAAATAATGAGGCTATGAAATTCATGGAATACATAAAGATGCATCCTAACAAGAGGTTGTAATATAAAGGGGCATATATGACCTCCATATCAACATGGACTTATTTCCCCCCTAGCTTGATGGGATGGTTCCGGTAAAGGCCTTGGGGTTGGGAAGATCGACCATCATACACTAGAAGGGAGATCGTATATGGGACAATGGTAGAGGATCCTATCTATTTCCAAACCTGAGAAAACATGACGCATATGAATGCGCTTTCATAAAAATACAGTGGTGGATGTTGTACTTGTTGATGGTCACTAGGATCTAGAAAGCAATAGAAGAGGGAAAGAGAAAAGGTTCAACTTGATCATTATTTAAGATGATCATGCAATCATCTGAAGGGTCAACGGGTCCTAAGGAAGCAAGAAAAGGCTTCTTCTATGCAGGGAATGTATGAAGGACCTCGAGGGCTAACATGGCAGTAGGGGCCTAGTCCAGGTCACCGACAATGTTATAATTTTAGGCTTCCTTCCCATGAAGGTGAATAGGATTCCTCTGAAGCAGAAATTTTTGGATCTTCAAATGGATCTCGGTGGATGGATGAGGGATCTATAAAGTCCCTGACTTAGATGAAGGTGGATCATAGGGAATAATTAATTATGATTTGGGGGGCATATTGTACTGGTAGGATCGGTTACTGAGGTTCACATCGGTTGAATCCAACATGAAAATCTGGTAAGTTCCATTACCATTTGGGTGAGGAATAAGGGAGAGGGAAGGGGGAGGGGAAGCAGAAGTGGAAACTAACCCTTGTGTTGGAAAATGGTTCTTCAGCACATATGGTTGTGATAAGGATGGCTGGGAAGGTTGGGAATTAGCTCATTGAGAAGCCTCATAAGCTTCCCAAACTTGACGCGTGACGAGGAGAAGAGAAAAATCATGTGTAATATCCAAATACACCACGACAAGAACAATGTTTGTTTGTGTGGAGGGGTTGGTTCTTATCTTTCTTGGGCACTGGGTTGGTTCCTTGGATTTGAGTGGGGTCAATATGGTTACCCCTAATGTTGGGGGTTGGTTTCTAGGCTCCTTGAGGTCCCTGGTTCTAGTTGTTCTGCTTCCCTTTCCTCTTGTTATTCCTCCTTTTCTGATTGGGAGGAAGGGGAGTGTTCTACTATGCATACACTTTTCCTTGTAGAGAAGGTGCAAGAAGATTAGCATGGGTAGGGGGTGCACCTATGGGTGGCATAGATGCCACTAGTGGTGGACCAGGAAAAGGGTAATAAGGATTGATGGTAACCCAAATAGAGGGATTGCCACATGGGGGACCCTGACCATTCACACAGGACCGTGTCTATCCCCTTGATGTGTCAAGAATCTAGTCAAATGAATTCCAAAGCCATTGTTTACCTCAAGGACTACTCAACTCCTTCCAAGACCCATGTCGGGTTTCAAATACAACATGGATAGATGATTTTCTCATACTCAACCCTGGATGCAACCACAACTTGGGTTGATGCTATGGTTTGTCAATAATGATGATTTTCTCTTAGTCAAGTCCATTTCTTCGGTCACTCCATGAGGTAGTTGGATCGAGGATGAGCCAAGTAATAGTGGTGGGGGCTATTGGCACCCAAAGTTTTGGGTAAATATTGTGCATATGCACAAACAAATTTTCTCATTCCTATTCCATTTTTACCTGTTCTCAAGAAGTTGCACAAGGGGTAATAGGAGGCACGCGTATTAGGTCAAGTTTTTTATTTGTGCGCTAGTATGAGTTCTTCCAAATGTGCGACAATACAAGTTTTTTTATTTACACCAACAATCAAGAAGACATTGCATGCATGCCAAAATCAAGAAAATAATCTTTGGGAAATCTCCCCAAATGATTATTGCAAGAAGCACGAGGGAACATGGAGTAGGAAGAAGATAAATTGGCAAGGTAGTTAATATTTCCCTAATTCCAGAGAGGCTACGTGGAATGCATGTGAGTGATAGAAGTGTGTAGGATTGGAAGTTAAAGGAATGTGTGGGGTAGAACTGAAAGAGAAAAGGCACCAGATATGAGAAGCAAATAAAAGGAAGCAATGAAAACATAAACATAGTTAGCTCGCATGCTAGTCTGTGGGTTGTTTCTATGATAGTTGTGGGTATTGTTTTCATTGAGCTCGCTCTGAGCCAATGCTTTGTAATTTCCCTAGTTGTAATTATGAGTCTATCCCATCAATAGAGTTTGAAAGGAAGCACATGGTACTATATAATGTAACACTAGAAATCATATAAGAGAAATGCTCTATTGTTGTCATTGAATGAATTGCTTAATGTATGTTTGTGGTGATGGGATGACGATACTAAAGTTGCAATAATTATAGTCTTATAACGTGTTACTTATGTGTCAATGGAATGTGTGTATTGTTGTTGTTTACTGTCAAATGTTAAGTAGTTTCCAATGGATTTTTTGAATGCCTACCCATATGGAATTTTTTCCAATTAGTCCTTCATCATCATCAACACAAGACCATATGGTCTCTGTGATCCTCATCACATCTCGAGTGAGACCTTCTTCAATATTTGGCTGAGGATTGATATGTCGATGCCTTAGGGATTTTGTTGGTCAAGATATGGATGAACCCTGGGTCTTCAACCCCCCAACATTAGGAAGGACATGTGGAAGTGTGAATTGAGCCAAAAAATACCCAAGAACTATCATAAATGGTAATGGAGCTCGAGGTCTTCTTGTACACTAGGCTAGGAGTACCTTGGTTTTCTTGCATTCCTTAAATGTGTCGAAGTTCTCTAATATGTTGCATCTTGAAGAATTACATGACTATCAAAGGAAAAGTTGTGCAATTTGTGAAAAATATCCATTGACAGACTACACAATTGAATATAAACCCACTTTTTATAGTTTTGGTGCCTCCTTTTGAGGTGTTGAATTAATGCCACGAGGTATAAATTGTGATGATGTATTGATGATGGTTTGGTGATCACCTGTATAGCTCTGTGAGTGGATTCTAGGTGATAACACTACCCTTTCCTTTCCTTTCTTTCTTTTTGTTGCACAGGGGATGTGAAAGTCTCTAAGTTGAGGGGTATGATGAACCCCCAAACTTAGCCATTTTTTCTCATATTTTATGGCCAATTTCCTCCCCAAAAACCTTGGACATTGTTTCTTTTAAAATTAGTACCTATTGAACTAACCAATTTTGTAGCCATTAAAAAATGTACTAATAATTACTTGTAATGGTTATTTTGGCAGTATTTTATGAGTTTTTTGTAGATTTTAACCTTGTACAATATTTACTGCAAACACATTTTCAGTAAAATAACATAAAAGATACAATGAAAAATACAAACATTACATAGAGATTTTTCCCCTGGAAACCCAAATCAGGAAAACCAACATATTCTATATTCATTCATGTGCTACATTGTTTACAATACAATATACATATAGGAGTTAGCAACATCCAAGACCCTAACCCAATGACTTGGATTAGTCAACAACCCTAATTCCTTAACCATAAATAGAAAACCATCGGTAAAAACCATGTGCTGAAAAACCACCCAACAATGGACAAGAAAATCAAGGCAGCACAAAAAATGAGGAAAAATGTGACACGTTTCCCAAGGAAAAAAAATTCCTCGAGAAACATGTCACATTTTTGCCTCAATTTTTGTGTCCATTGTTGGGTGGTTTTTTGGAACATGGTTTTTTTCAATGGTTTTGTATTTCTGGTTAAGTAATTAGGGTTGTTGACTAATCTAGGTCATTGGGTTAGGGTTTTGGATGTCGCTGGCTCCTTTATGTATATTGTATTGTAAACAATGTAACATGATGAATGAATATAGACTATGTTGGTTTTCCCAGTTTGGGTTTCCAGGGGAAAAATATCTGTGTAATGTTTGTATTTGCCATTGTATATTTTCTGTAGTTTTACTGAAAATATGTTTGTAGTAAATATTGTACAAGGTTAAAATCTACATAGAGTCTCCCCCTCCTATGGAGACGCCTTTACAGATTGAAAAACTAGAGCCTTCGCCTCGTATTCTCAAAGGAGTACTCAAACACTCTACGCACAACCCTAATGCTAGAGCTACCCAAAATTATTCTATTGTTGAGAATTTGGGTCAAACCCCTTGCACGATGTCGGCTCTGGAGGTACTCCAGACATGTTCTTCATAGAGGAATTCCTTGTTATCTATGTTAGGATCTCTAGACCCCTGTGGCTCTAAGGTTATCACGTTTGATGCCACGAATGTGAAGTCTCGCTTGCCTTACCATGTGGCATTCCAAATCCACATGGATTAATTAAAGTATACCATCAAACATATTGTTATTGATGAAGGTGCATCAATGTGTGTGGTGTCCTTAACCTGTTGTAAATCCATTGGCTCTCTGACCCTCTCTCAATCTCCAACCATGTTGACATATTTTGACGATCGTTATTTCCGCCCTCATGGTATTATTCCTTCCATCCTGGTCCAATTAGGTGGGAAGACGGTGAAGGTGGATTTCGAGTTTGTTGATCTTCCTCTCGAATATAACTTGTTACTAGGACGTAACTATACTTATGTTATGACTGCGGTTGTATCATCCATTTTTCATACTTTATGTTTTCCTCGCGATGGGAAAATCGTGACGATCGATCAATTGTTCTTTGCGTACACTATCCCCAATGCATCTCTTGGACCGTCGATCCCTATGATCGACAATTCTCAATGACAACCGAGAATATTGGTGTCAGAATGTATTCATCCCTTATGGGTACTTTTGATTTTGGGGCACCAATTCATCATATCTATTCCATGTCTAGTCGGTCTTCTTTGTCTTCGAGGTCCATTCCTTTACGCACTTCCTATTTTAACGATCATTGGACCCTACCTTCCTTGACTGTGTCTTGTGAAGTTCAGTCACATACTGCAATGGCTATGCAATTGTCGATGATAGAGATAGCGTATCAGGCTCTTCTCAACTTTTTTGTCGACCCTGATCCTGTTACCTCACAGATAGACGAGGAGGATCCTGTTCTTAAGCCCATATGGGCCACTTCATTATCTTTCTCACATGACTGCCTCCATGATACTTTACCATCAGATGAAGCAATTGTAGAGGCCATGAATGGTTCTGATAGGCAATGGGATGATATGCATCATCGCTCTTATTTCCTCCCAGAGCTTGCTATAATCGAGGAAGATGATTTTAGATCTACCTTGAGAGATATAGTTGATCACATTGTCACTCCACTTGATACTCACGGTATTTATGTTGAAGGAAATATGGTGAGTATCTCCCCTACCGTCATGATCGATATCTCTCGTATTCCTGGTAAAATTGAAAATGTATATATTGGTGTGGATTGTTCATCGAAAGAAATTCTGATCTACACCGAGCTCTTCAAATAATTCCAAGATGTATTCGCTTGGTCATATGAAGAGATGCCATGAATCGACCCTTGAATTTTCGAACATGAGATTAAAACCTACCCGGATGCTAAACCTATTCGACAATGACTTCGATTTGTCAATCCTAGGAAGGCCCCTGTTATTAAGGTAGAGGTGGAGAAACTGCTAAATGTTGGCTTCATCTACCTAGTTCCCTTGAATGAATGGGTATCCAATCCCATTCCCATGAATAAGAAGCAAGGAACCATCTGTGTATGGATGGATTTTAGAGACATGAATAAGGCATGTCTTAAAGACAACTTCTCGACGCCCTTCGTTGATCATGTTCTCAATGAATGTGCAAGAAGGGAGGTTTTTTATTTTATGGATGGATTTTCAGGATACAACCAAATTTAGATTAAACCCAAGGATCAACATAAGATGGCATTTATTTGTCCTTGGGGTACATTCACATACTGGAAAATGCCTTTAGGCCTTAAAAACGTCGGAGCAACCTTCCAATGAGCTATGGCCTTCGCTTTTCATGATCTCAAGCATATAGCTGAAGATTATCTTGATGATATCGTTGCTCACTCTTGCAAGAGAGTAGATCACTCTACCCAACTTCGGCTAGTTTTTGAAAGATGCCACTATTATCGCATCCGTTTGAACCTTCATAAGTGCATCTTTTACATTAGGTTGGGTCGTCTATTAGGATTCTTAGTCTCTGAGACTGGGATCATGGTGGATCCTTTAAAGGTTGAGGAAATACTTTGATTGCCTCCCCCACAAACTATTCATTAGCTTCAAGGTTTACAGGGGAAAGATAAATTTTTACATCGGTTTATAGTAAACTATGCCAATATTACTAAGGGTTTCATGTGTCTCTTGAAGAAGAACACTCCTTTTATATGGGATGAGAGAGCCCAGGAATCCTTCGATGTTCTGAATAAATCCTTGGTATCGAAGCCTCTGTTGAATCCTCTGGACTACACTAGAGATTACCTGCTTTATATCGCTGCGTCTGAAGGGACGATTGGTATGGTTTTAGTTCAGGAGTATGATGAGCTCTGTGAGAATGTAGTTTACTATCTTAGTCAAAACTTAGTCAACCCTGAACTCAAGTATTCTCATGTTGAAAAGCTAGCTTTGGTTGCCATTCACACAGTTCAACGATTATGAAACTATATATTGCTTTTCAAAACTACCATGGTTGTTGATGTCAATCCATTTCAATACATCCTTACTAAGTGTATCATAGGGGGGAAATATAATAAATGGATTTTTATCTTACAAGAGTTTGATCTCGATTTTGCTTCAGCAAAATCCAAGAAATCACTAGTTTTCACCGAGTTAATATCGAACTTTCCTTAGTTAGATGAGGATTATTCATGTTGATTCATTTGCTGATGAACACATTTTCCTTGTCTTGTCATCAAACCCCTAATATGGAGATATTGTAATCTACCTTCAATCCTTGAATTTCCCTCAACATCTTTTGCGAGATGACTGACAACGTATACGATATCAAGATAAGAAGTACCTCATCGTCGACAACACTTTGTATCGTTGAGGTGTAGATAATATATTACGTCATTTATTGACTCACAAAGAGGTTGAGTCTTTCCTTAATGACTGTCACAGTGGGGCTTGTGGTGGTCATCTATCCAGTCTTGCGAAAACCTAGAATATATTGCAAGCCGATTATTTTTGGTCATCTATTTTTAAATATTGCGTCGAAGCGGTCAAGAAGTGTCACCCTTGCCAGGTGTTCACTCAGAATATGCGCTCGCATCCAACCCCTCTTCACCCAGTCATTACCGTCGGTCCCTTCACCAAGTGGGGGGTGGATTTTTGGATTGCAACCCAACTTTGACTGGGGGGCATCAAAATATATCGTGGCTATAGAATACTTTACTAAGTGGGACGAGGCCATGCCTACAATTAAACCCAATGGTAATACTGTGGCATTTTTTGTGTTCAATCAAATTATAGCCAGGTTCAGAATCCTGAGTGAGATTGTCATTGATCATGGAAATCACTTTCAGAATGAAATGATGAAAGAATTATCATTGAAGCAAGAGTTTAAACATGGTCATTATTATCCTTACTACCCCCATGAAAATGGAAAAGTGGAGGCCGTGAAAAATTATCTCAAGACCATTTTACATAAAACTGTTAGCTAGAGAAAATCTGACTGGCATATTAGGTTGTACCATGCACTTTGGGAATACTGAAACTTTGTTAAGACTTCCATCAGTTTTTCTCCTTTCCAGTTATTACACGGTGTGGAGTTGATCCTACCTATTGAATGCGAAATCCCTTCTCTTATATTGGAAGTTAAGCTCCGCCCTAACACATCTGATCTCAAAAAATGCCTTGTACACCTAGAGATCCTAGATGAGTAGCGTCGAGATGCCTCTATGGCTATCAAGGAAAATAAACGACGTGTCAAGGTACAATATGATAAGTCTTTCTGTCCTCGAAAGTACGCTGAGGGTGACTTGGTCCTCTTGTTTGACCAAGCCAAATAAGCACTGGGGGAAGGAAAGTTCAACCCCATGTGGAATGATCCTTATATCATGCGATGGGTCTTAGAAAAAAGAGCCTACGAATTAAAAGATTATGAAGGGAATATGTTGGCTGAGCCCAGGAATGGGCTCTACTTGAAAATATATTACGCTTGAGCCCCATGCTTGGGTGAAACTCTTTGTATACTAATGTATTTTAGTGTCTATATATTTTCCCCTTTCATATTCATATTGCTTATTAAGTTCTCCCTTGGTTGGTAGATTCCAACGGAGTCTTCAGTCTACTTAGGATTCGTAGATGGGGCTAGTCGTCATACACGAAACTTGAATTCCGCTGCTTGGGTTGTCTACTCAGTCGAGGGTCAACTGGTTTCTTCAGGTGGCGCTTTCCTAGGTCCATCAGCAAATAATGTGGCCAAATATAGCACCATTATATATATTTTACACGATGTCATTTCACATGGTATTCATTCTTTAGAAGTTCGCCTGGATTCCCAGTTAGTAATATGTCAGTTGAATGGAAGTTACCATGTGTGAGACCCTACTTTACTTCAACGATTCCTATGGGTACAAATTTTAGAACGACATTTTGATTTTATTAATTATCATCACATACCTAGAACTTTTAATTATGTATCTGATGCATACGCTAATTATGTTTTAGATTGGAATTTGTCACATAAATAAAGCAAGGAAAAAACATTCAATGTACACATTGTAATATAAGTAAAGTCGAGGACCAATGTTTTTTATATTTCATCTCTAAAAAATATGGTGTTATAGTACAAAATTGGGGCTCACACCCTCAAAATACATATACGTCCAATCAATACAATAACCATGACATCTACTCCTATGGCGCCAGATGTGTGTCATGATATCATAGTACATAATTTGTGAGATGACAGAAGAGTCGCACCCAAGCATGAGGCAAACCTACCACCTACCACTGCATCGCCTCCAGTAGATTCTCTACCCGAATCATGGGAATTCTTTGCATCAAATGAGACAGGTTGACCAGTACGTTTTGGAGCACTCTCTCAATGTCTCCTTCTACTGGATCATCCCCCTGGTGCCTCTTACAGTGTCATGGGAGTCCATCTAGCTATCTCGGACACACATCTATGTAACATACATGTTTTAATTAGTACTTGACATCATCCAAAAATATTTGTTTTCCTATACAAAACTACAAAAAAAATGAAATATTCAAAAAATGTTTCATACTATGTCTCTGTAGGCGGAACCTAGTGGTAATGGAATGTTTGGATCTTATCTAAAGTCGATCCCTGCATAAGAGTATCCGTCCATAGATATCACCTGTCGGTACCACTAGAAGAAAAAAATGTTGTTGTAGGGTGTTGGTACCCTACCACCTCCCAACTGCCTCATCACTTTAGTCCACCGTGCCATTGTTGGATCATGAAGTCCATGTGAAACAATATCAACTCTAGGGCCCAAGCCTAGAACCCACGCAAAGAAAAAACTACATAAAATGGATGCAAACTCGAAGTTCCTCTTTCTACCTTGTTTGCAGTCCATTAGCTGGCTCTTCATGTTGGCCAATAGTGAGGTGCACCAGTCATAAACCGTGGGTCACAAGAACTCCACCAAGTAGAACATAAATGGCCTTGATGCTTGATGCAATGAGGTTGACCTTGTGATCCATGTCGACACTAGGACAATGATCTTGGGACTCAGATTATTGATTACTCTGATTGGGAGTTGGATCCTTACCTTCTCGGTCCCTGCAATGCAATGAGTGGCTATGTAGTCCTCTATTTTCATGCCACTCCCAGTTCCCCGGGGTTGGAGGTTCACCACCTCACCCCAACATGACAATCTTATCAGAAATTATATGTTCTCAAATTCAATCCTCAATGGTTTCCCATCAAAGTTGAAGGCCTATGTATCTGGATCCCAGTAGTTCACCAACATATATAGCAGTCTAACTTGATCCCTCATACCTTTTAGATCCCAACATTTATATAGCCCACATCTTCTTAATTCCATTTTCACCCCTGGATCTCTCTCCAATGCAACATCAACCTCTTCATGCTCTCTTTCTCTCCATTCTAGCACCATCCTATAAGTTTAAAATCAAGTTTTGAGTCAATATCCTTTAAAAAATTCAATTCATGGTCTTGTACGTGAGCTGCAGATTACACAATAATGTATAGGGATGCATATATGCATTCTATTTTGATAAAAGTCATGTATAGGCTTGCGTATACATGACCCGATGAATTAAAACCCATGTACACCCTAGTTTCTGATTTATGCCTTGAAATACTAAAAAATTGAAGCCTAAATGAAAATTTTAAACCAATAGAAATGAAGAGAAGAGAAATAAGGATTAATTGGTCCAGACGGTTGTCAATTCCTTCACTCGTAGCTCCCACAATCTGCAGTTGAAACTCGGGGGAAATTTGTTCCAAAATGCACTACTTGGGTAAAAAATGCAAATGATACGATAAATTGGTTATTTTTTATTATTTATAGAATTTTTTTGCCTAGTTTACATAGTTTTTACTAATATTTTGGCCTAGTGGACTAATAACACAGTGGATGGAGTTGGTTTTGGTAGTCTTATCCAGGGATTCTTATGGATTCTATTGTCATGTCACTTGTTCGTGACTTTGGAAGGTATTTTCATTGACCAACATATAGGATAGGTCATCACTCTTTTTTTCACACTTGCATTATCCTATAACTATGATTCATATGCCTTAGGTACGGACCCATTTACTAGCGACACAAAACCTTCTTTCTGGTACTAGAAGTGTCATTAGTGAGTGGTTGGGTTCCCTAGTTAGAACCTATGTGTCATCTGGTTACATGAAGATATTTTTTCCATAGGACCGAGAGTCCCTTATAGCTAATATATGACTTTGCATTCAAACCTCATTTCTTAATCATAAGCATGCTGAAATATACCTATGGGACTCCCAACGAGTCTTGTTTAATATCTTTTTCGACTCTCTCAAAAAGAAAAAATATTATTGAGTGAACTTGTCTCTTTCACACTCCTAAATTAGATTTGAAAGGATGTCTATTTCGTGTAATTTTAACCTTTTTTAAAACCAAGTAGACTAAATTTACGAAAAAGGACATTCTTTGGAGTTAAGCTGTAATTGCATCTTATTCTCTCGCTTGCAGTATTGAGCCTATTACCGGTTCTCGCTTTCGAATTATAAGTCTATCACCTCTACAGTTTTCACAATCAACCAAGAAGAGCCTTGTTTATATCCTTTTCAACTTGACACCCTATACCCCAAGAGGAAACATTCCCCTGAGTTTCCATATCCTGCATGCACCTCCTAGAATTGAGCATAGGAATGTTCCATTGTTGGAACTAGTTTCTTACTTGTGACACTCGTTTCCTCCTCTGTATCATAGCATTCATTTGACTATAAAAAAACAAAAATAGACGGTTGTGAAAAGAATATTATCTTATGTTGGAAGCAATCGTGTGTCCTTTGAACAGAGCACAAACTTTTGAGTTCACTTGTCATCAAAATTTTGGTTTTAGCATGACCTTAGGAAGATGATATCATTACTTAGAGTTTACTTCCCTGACTAGTTACTCTTTCAGTCCCTATGGAGAGTTTGATTGGTGTCTCCTACATCAAAAAGTTTCATAATTGAGTCTATTCTTCCAGAGTCATCCGTATGTCTCATGCTCTTGTTCAAAGGATTTTGATTATCCTGTGTCGGCCATTTTTTAGAACTATTGACTTTTCATGTCGGCCATACCCTCAGTTTGTCTCAGAGTTACATGAAGTTGTAGTCCTACCATGCACCTTGGTCTTACTTTCCTTATGGGTAGGTAACATTGAACCCAAAAATCGACTTCTCATATTTGGTCACTGACTGAGGGGTTTCTCTTGTGCTCGCCGACAATAAATCTATTCACACATTGGGATTCATGAAATTTATTGGATTCCATTATCCTTATTGGTGGTTTCCTCACCTTTTTTGGCAGTTTTCCTCATTGGTTGAGGGTCTTTTTCATGCACTACTTGCATCTGGTGCATGCGAAAGACACACAAGGTCATTGGTTCATGAACATGTTCTTCGTATGAGTTCCTCCAAATCATCAAGCTACTGCTTTGTACCTCGTGATGAATGATGAGAGATTCATTAATGATCTCCTTTCAACATATCTCCTTCCATCGAATTCAACCCATCTGTTCTGGAAATGAGACCTAGAGTCCTATGAGTACCTAGAGGCTTGCAGTCATTAGTGGCAAGTTCTCTCAATATATAAAATTGGGAATACATCAATGTCTTTTGATCAATGTATTCTTCAAGTGTTCGAACTCAACACCTTTATTCACACTTGCAAGAATGTACTAGGTGCCTTGATACCTACTTTCATTATCAGAAGGTTTTCTCGCATTTGTTAACGATATACCTTAATGACCGGTAATCAAATGAAGTCTCATTGTGTTTGACCTCAAATAATTTATTCACATGATGCAGACTTGCACCTTTGGCGGATCATGTAGAAGACTTGAAGACACCATTTCATAGTCAAAACTTTCCTGAGTTGTTGCTATCATTCATTGGACCAATACCTATATGACTTCAATGATCATGGGAGATCATATTGTACTCCATTGTATACAGATATCTTCAAACTGCTTTTGAGTTTGGTTTTCACTAGGCCTTGTTTGTGACTATGACAACCTATGGCATGTAACTCCTTTTGTATTATCTATTCATGACCATGAACAATTGTTTGGTATATATCCACATGAATCTACAGTGTAATTCAAATTGGTAGCCATGTACAACAAGTCATTATGGATTGTAATATTCTTATGAGAAACTAGTTCGTCCAACTGGGTCTCCATTACTCCACATGGGAATTATAATGTATTTCGGCCATCACAGATACTCCTATGACCTCACACATTAGGGAGCATATTTTATATCAAGATTTGCCTCACCCCATGCAACTTTATCAAAAGGCCTTTTCCATTTCCCTATGCAAACTTGAAGTTCCTTTTTGCAGTTTCTAGAGCTAAAAAATGTATTTTTCCACATATACACGCCCTAACAGCTATACAACATGCGTATATGCAAGTTGCACCATTAAAACCCATTTACATTGAGTTTTGTGCTCAAAATTAAAAAAGGTGTCGGGTTTCCATGTCACGTCACATGATCCATGATCCTTGACTTTCCATATACTGAAAACATTTTGACTCGACCCTTTAGTTCCATTTGAAGTCTATAAATGAGCCATATCCAAGCTGTGGAAAAGAGGAGAAAAATTCAAGTTTGAGAGAAAAGTTACTCTGGAGAAATTATTCACTTCATATTGAGTCAAAATCCCTTTGTCCTTTTAAGTATGAACACATTGCTTAACCCCCAAGCTCTTCCCTATTTGATGGAGAAACTCATTGTCTCTCTTATATGAGCTTTCCTTTGGTGGAGGATTGAAGTGGTGGAGACCCAGCTATAAGGGAATTAGTTTCTTGGTTCCGAATGTGCTGACACAGAATTTTGTCATTCATACACATCTGTTGATTACATTTTAATAGAAATACTCTTTTCATGTCCAATTAATATCTTGCAAATATATGAATTTTTATTCAATGGGCATATTTGTAATGAATATTGATGGATTATTCTATTATATGTGCTAACTTTATATATTATCACCATATGATTGCATATCTTGGTTGTTGAGGACAAGTTGCAAGTGTATTTCTTTGATTCAAGTGTTCAACGGTGGACTTCATCGAATGTATGGATGAGGTAGGCTCTTTATCTTGTCTTGTTATCATATTTGTTTATATAGCATACTTGAGATCCTAGTTGATTTCTACAGTCATTTCTGTCTGTTGTGGTTTACCCCATGCCACAGAGTGATTTTCCTCGTAACAAGGAGGAAGATGCCCTACATCTTGTTGAGCTTGTTTTAGGAGATCCGATTGACAAAATTTGGTGGTGCAAGTCTCAGGTTGGTGGTTTATCAATGCTCTTCAATTATGTCGGAGTGCTTTTGTAAATTAGGGGATTTTTTTCGCTATTTCGGCACCCTATGAAATTTTTGGGAGGCCAATGCAATTTTTGGGATAGAATGAGTGTTGGAAAATGCAGGAAATGGCCTGTTAAGTGTGATGGACAATGCAATAAACTGGAGGAAAAGTGCATTGGTCAATCTTGTCTTAATGGGACCAAAATTGATGGGTGGCCTCTAGTCCAGTGGGGGATAAAGAGACAATTCAAATGGTGAGTTTTTGTGATATAAACGACTTGAAAAAGGTGGTTTTGTGAAGGTATGACATATTTCAAAGTGATATGGAAAGAAAGAAACTTTGAGGATATCCTAGCACAAGTGCAAGGATATCCAGTTGTGTGGAGGGAACTAGTGCAGTACAAGTTGCTTAAGTAATTTGAAAATATGTTAATGCAAACAAAAGAAGGGATCTTATCACACATAATGGGATATTGGGACTTGGATGATGGTGCATTTATGGTCTGTGTTCATCATCTGAAGATAAACATGCATGAAATATACTTTCTCACCGGGTTACCCCAACTAAGGGTGGTATTGGATACTCAATCCATGTTGCCTTGAGGGAGGTGCATAGAGGAGTTCCTAGATTGCCATTGTAATCATGGTACTCAAATTTATGATTATATATATGTATGGGGGAAGAGATATTAGAGACCCAAGAAGCGGCTACAATGGTGATCCAGATACTGGGGAGTCACTCTCTACATAAGGTGACTGGAGGGAAGATGCTTGTGATTGAGGGGGTATTATAGGGTTCTCACTTTGGGTAGACACATATACTTTTGACAGTGTTTAAGAACCAACTAACAACATTTTGGAGAGCACAAGGAGGGAACTGTGCCTTTGGGACATTTTTGTGTTCCTTCTTCTTTGAGTGAATTTCGACACTCTTCCGACATGTATACAGCTACAATGGGGGGGCATAGGAGCCCTGAATACGTCGATGGGGTGAAATACTATGTAGAGGTGGGGGTGGTGCAGTGGGGAATGTGTTCTTATCCAATTTCTTATGTCATTGAGAGTAGCTCCCGATAGTGAGAGAGGAGTATCCATACTCAGGGATGAACTACCAGGAGGATACAAAACTACCTTTGTAAGCCAATCATGCATGGGGACTTGATGGTAGGAAATAATGTGAATTTGTTTGTGATATATGTTTATTGCATCTTTTGAAATGTGTCAATATGTGATACTAAAAACATATATTTGTACAACTTGTAGATATAACGTCAGTGAGGTCGGTGAGGAATATGATAAGCAGGGAGGCTAGTACATCTGCCAATCCTAGACTAAAGGGGTTTGGCTAGAGGGATGATATGCAAGCGAATATGGAGGACCTCCACTGGAGGTTGGAGATCTTGTTGACTAGGGTATCTAAGCGCATGTGGCATACTATGGATGACCACTATATTGGCACTTGTGTCAGAGTATGAGTGGAGTGGTGCTCCATCCTACTTAGGGTAGGAGTCACATGATAGGTGGTGTGAAACCTCACATCAGGGGACATGATTCCCTTGACATGTACTACACCATCCGATGGGGATGATAATTAGAAGGGTATAGATGACCCCCCTGTTGACGATTGAAAATGTCAACAAAGTTTCACCTGCAAATTGTTGCTAAAGCCTATTATTATAAGAACTAAATAATACTAGTAGGTGGGACCCCCTTGAACTATTGGAGAGCAAATCTGTTCATTTTTTATGTTGAAATGATGTGCGACATGACTCACATGGTTGACGAAGATCTTGTTTTTATTGGTTATGAATTGAGCTTATGAAGTGTTGATTCCTTATGTTACTACAACCTATGCTATTCATTAATGTCATTAATGTATGTTCTTATCGCCCCTGCATAAAAAACATGTTAGTAAAATTACATGAAGGGTAGTTTTGAGAGAGGAAAAATACTAGAACAAATGCAAGGGAAGGGGACTTAGTTCTGCAATATCACATGTGAATAACATAAAGGAAATGAGAAACAATTGCAAGGGGAAGCTTCTAAAGCTATCCTAACTATACTACATGCATGAAATTACTTGATGATTATTGTTAAGCCGTAGCTAGAAAGTAAATGGTTATGAAATTGTGATTAAATTACATGTTTAATATGCATATCACATGAAATGTTGGTGGTGCACTTGGCAAGGTGATAGTGCTAATGGTTATGCAATGGTTAATTGAATTATGTTGATGATCCACCTATGGTATAGTTGGATAGATTGAACGTCGGTGGATCATTTGAAAAGGTGATGAACGTTAATGGTTATGCGATTTTGTTTGTGTTATATATTAAGTAATTGTATATATGATATGGAAAGCACATTTGGCAAGTAACCTATGCGGATTCCAATGTAGAGTTAAATTAATGTCGTTATTTGGAAGCTGGTTGGCATGTACTGATGAGTAAATGAATTGTGGGTGGAGGCGACGTGCATTTACTACACGTCACATTTACCCCTCCTGTTAGATGCCACCCTAATCGAGCTATTGTTTGATATTGATGTTGTTGTTATGATCCAGAATTTTAGCAGGGAAGAACCGCTCCGCCAGCTCTCTTTTTAAGGAAATTCGATTACAGGTATGTCTTTTTTTGGCCATTCATGATTCTGCTCTAGTTATGAAATGATTATTGGCTCATGTGTATGGGTTTGTGTTTTCCTAAGTGTTGCAACTGCGTGAAATTTGGGTTCTTGGAATGAAGAGTAGATGGTTCTTTCTGTAACAATTTTGAGTTCGTCGAGGTTATTGGTCTTGTTGGGTGATGGCTCCTTGTTATCACTGCTGTTTGGTTGGAGGGTTTTTGTTTAGTCTTGGGTGGATAGATATCTTCATGCACTGTCACTAAATCTGGTCTCGGGCTTTCATGTGTTTAATGGTCGAAGGTTTTTTGCGTCACTATTTTTTGTTGACTTCGACATTAATTGATTGCACCACCAGGGGTCACAAAATGAGTTTCATGTTCTTCCTCTACCCTTTCTTCACCTCTGTGTTGTGATTGTTGATCGAAGGGAACTAGGGTTATACCCTGTGTGCGTTAAGTAACCTTTTCCAGGCCAAACTAGATCCCTACCTTTCGGTTATGGCCCCTGTCATGGATTTGTGCCCGACCACGAATGAGTCGTGGTTCATCCTGTATACACCATGGCCTTGGAGTTTTTCCATTACAAAGAGTGGCTCTGCTCTACCCGTGTTGACTACGAAACAACCTTGGCCCTCCAGTTTGGAAATGGTTCAAGAAGACCAGCCCAACCTGTTGTTTTACGACTCGGTTGTTGTTGGATGGTTGTATAATTATCGACTATTCTGAGAACAGGCTCGCCCAGTTGGTCGTATGATAGTCGTGTTGGTTGGTATATAGTCATTGGCTCGGTTATAATAGTGGTAAACCCTACATTACGAGTTGGACTTTTAAATCACACAGTTACTCTCCTTATGTTGATAGCTCAACATTGTTAATGGAAAGGGCCTCTGCCTCGATTTCGATTGGATGCATGGGTATGCGTCATTGCTACAACTTGTTAGGTTGTTGATTTTTTTAAGACAATGATGAGTTGTTTGGTAGATACACAGTCACTGATATTTGCATTAATGATTATTTGAATGTTTAGCTAGCATTGGTAAAAATGATTGACGTTTCTCATGTCGCGTTGTGTGTTTGCAAAATAAATAATGGTCGTGGTAAATGTGGTTTTCTGTTAGGGCCAAACGATTTTTGAACCAGATGATTTTGGGAACTATATCCTTATGATTGTTTAATTGTTTAAGCCTAAAATTGCACAGCATGGTTGATCATAGTTGGGCTAAATCAAAGTAATATTGTGTTGGGTTGATGACCCAACAATGAATTGAGCTACTGTTGTGACTGTGTGTTTAGTTTGGTAAAATTGAAATATTGCATCATGTTTTTTGGGTGGCTCTGCACTGTGTATATTATGGATAGCTTGGGTTTCATAGAGTTTTAATCATGTTTATCAATCATTTGTTATGAAGGGCATGTTGTCAAGGATTTTCATGTTGGATAGATGGCTTAGCTCTTTAAGCCATACTGAATTGTTTTTTTACAGTGGTAGAATTACATTGCCTGGGCAAGTTACCCTGTGCATAGGTAGTGTCTAAACAATGGTTGTTGGTTGTATATTTGAATATCAATTCGAGTTGCAGTTTGATCTTGGTTCTTTGGTTTCTGCCTATATATATGTTAACGAATATCATTGCTTTTGATGGGCTCTATTGCAGTAATAGTGACTTTATTATTATTTTGAAAACATGACTTTTGAGTATGGTTGTGGATTGAAGAAACACATGGGCAGTGGTTGTTTCGATGGTTAACAGAGTGGGATGGCTATTGTTTCGAAATTGTTATAGGAGGCAAATAAGGGGAAAAAAATATTTTTACAGATTGTATAGGATGCCTACTATTTTTTTATGGCACAGTGTTGGATATTTGATTAGGAAAAGTAAACTAGTTAAATACACATAAATTATTATTTAGTCAAGTGATTGACGATTAATGCATATCCTTTCGTAGAATGTCTTATGGATCACTTAATCATTTCCATGTACAATAATCATCCTTCTCCCTTCCATTATTTCAATTTTTTCTAATTACAAACTCCATTGCCTCCCATAATCATTTTGCACTCCCTGTTCTGAGATTGATTACAATCAAGAGAATTTATGTGCTAAATTGGATGGAAGTGGCAGTGGCTTGTGTGGATTGCAGTGAGGTTTTATTGGTTTTCTTTACAGTTGATTGTTTTTTTCATTAAGAAGTGACCATGTCTTCTCCCTTTTCATTATATCATATTTTCTCTCAATACAAACCCCTCACATATCCCAGAACCTTTTTCACCCCCCTTCTCATTGATTAACAATAAAACAATTTGTATGGATTGGATTGCATGAGTCTGATACATTCTGAGCCAAATCTATTTCATATTTTTAAGAGTTGTAATGTATGGTTATTTAAAAGACTATTTTCTAATCGATGACGCATGTATGATGAGTTTTTTCAGTCGAGGAATCCATGACCGAGGAAACAGAGGTAGAGGTAACTGGAATTGGGGCCCAAGAAGGCCCAGGTTCTCCATACATTTTGATGTTGATTCAAAAGAGCTTGGCCAATTGTTTCATGCCAGAATCTTTAATTGGATTGGGCAGGGAATAGTCCAACCTAGGCTTGAAAAGATTCCTTTCCAAGCCCCACTAGCACCTGGTATCCCTGTACCTCCTCATGTCTCATTACAACCCAAAGTCCCTAAAAATGATGGATGGTAGGAGATCGTCCACCCAGGAGTGTCCCAACATCATGGCTGGCCCAAATTTTCTTTGCTCGATCCTCCATCCGTTAACCCCATTGCCCAAGATGCCTCGGACCACTCGCTAGTGAAATCCTCCCATGCTAGCAAGAGATTAAAAACCGAGGCCCACTATGCTCTTGATAAAGGAAAAATTGTTGCTGGCCCCTCCTCACCCTCCAATGGCTCTAAAAAATATGTGTCTTCTTGGATGCATTTGAGGGACAATTGTTCCCACGTGATCATTGAGATTAAGCCTAAAAGGTTATGCACAACCAAAGGCAAATTCAGGAAAATCAATAGGTGATAGCAAAAACCAAGGAAGGGTTACATCACAGACTGGGAAATATGGATTTTGAGTTTTTTATGATATCTATTGGTTTATGACAATTGACTCAGGAATCTTTGGACAACATGTTTATTTTGGATATATGAGTATTATTTTTGAAATAATTTCAAATTTCACGAGTTTAAATTACCAAAAGTAAATATGTTGATGGGAGACACAAGGAAGTGTGTTTTGCTTAACTAATGATTGTTATGATTGTTATGAACTAAAGGGAGTCACAAGGGGTCCCACCTACTAGTTATTATTTAATTCTTACCCTTAATTATAATTATTACTCTTCCCACTAAATAAATTTAGTTGAGTCTTTTAATTAACTTAACTAATGAGTTGGTTCAACTTCTTCAACCAATTCTAATCTGTTAAAAACAAAAAGGAAGGGAGGAACAAGAGGAGGATAGAAGCAGAAGCATGCTAAGGTTTTCTCTTTGAGTTATGTTGAGATAGTTCAGTTTTCATTCATTCATATATTCCTCAAATCCTAATTCTCTTTTATGATAGCAGGGTATTATTGTAGACAACAATATTCAGGGTTGAATCAAATCATTCAGACACTTGTTTTTTAGAGGTGTTGATCTATCTTTGATAGTCTGTGTAGACTTGTTTGTTTGTGAATTGATTTTCATGACTGATAAAGGATATTGTGCAAAGTTGAGTGGGCAACAATCTGTGGCAAGATGATCTAACTTTTAGAGTTCAGTTTTGGTTTTCTGTTAGAGGTCCTTTTGTATGTTCCATCGGGGATGTCTAAGTTTGAATTTGGTCCAAGATTTCTATATGAGATTTTGTAAAGAAAATGACTCTTTGGTGAATTGGAATGAAATAAAGGATTTCTTTATGTCTCTTCTGTCTTGATTATCATCTTGGTGTATTTACTTCTATTCTTACATTTATTTCAGAAACTGTTATATTCAAAAAATTACATAAAAAGTGAACTTCCAACAAGCTTTTTGTTGATAAAAGACTAGCATAAGAACTCGCAATTAATACTTGTGAGTTAGGATGTTATTTTTGTTGGCTATAAACATAGGGTGATATTTCCATCTACTTTGCTTTAGCCAAGTAAAGTCTGAAAATTCTTGAGTAAGATTATTTCATATCTTTTCCTAAACACCCCCCATTTTTGTATTTTATAGCATATAATGGACATTTTGGTTATATAGTAGAGTAGTGGACTCATACTAATACAACTTATGTTATTTTTGTTTTTTTTAATATATAATATGTTGATGGACATGTATATATACATGTTTGTGATAATGAAATGAAAAATGTACAATGTATGGTATGTATTGATGTGCATGTATGATAGTGTATAAATGAATGGAAATGGCTGTCTTCATGTCGATGCATGTGCTAGATGCCACTCTAGGATGTTGTTTAAAATGTTGTCTACAAAATGATTATGACTTCTAGGTATGTGATTGAATGTAAAGGATTCAAATTGTCCCACCAGGAGTCAAACATGCGAGTATTTCCTAAACAATCATGGGTGGTGCACACGATACACACCATTCAACTGCATAACGAGAATTTGGGAATCTAAACAAATATGAAGGTGATAGATGTGTTCAGAAATGGCAGCCACTAACAAAACTATCATTGCATCATATTCGAATTAATTATTGGTGGAATATCCAATGTAAACACCACTAGAATGATAGAGGGCAAGCATGGGTGTAAACAGGACCCAAGCTATCAAGGATAAATTCTATGACGAACAACTCATACCATCAGTATAACCAATGTAGCACGAGGACAGAGGGTCCATATGAAATGTGTAAGAATATAGAAAATGAGATGCAAGGCATGGAAGGTGAATGCAACCAAAACATCAAATATAAAAACTATATAAAGAAAACTTGGAATGAGGTGCTCACAAGGGGTTGTGAGGTACATTCTTGAAGAAAAGAAATGGGTGAGATTATAACTTCAGGGTGTCATCACCATGGGAGATGTGCGAGGTATGGGAACTAGGTGGAGATGACTCATGATGAGATTGTGGATATCCAATAATCAGGGTGGTATCATCTGCACATGCATTCTCCAACTAGCAGAAGACCTGCAAAGAATCTCGGTACTAGGGAAGATGAGGACAATGGTGAGAGTAAGGACCATAATTGTCACATGGTGCACAAGGTTGTTTTGTATGTATAGTATTTATCCATTTGGTGCTTGGTTTAGGAAGTTAGATTTCCACAGTTGGAGTGGAAGAGAAAAATAATAGATCATCATAGTTATAAATATCTTTCAATTATGGAAGTTGATGGTAGTGCAATATAGGATGAATTGACATATCACACAATGCATAAGGAGGAATAGGCCTCTCTACAATACTTTTTGTGGATGTGGTGAGGTAAGGGAGGTTTTGGGTAGATTTTCCTTTGGCCTTGCTCGAAGTTTGATCCTTCTTGGATTGGGGTTGGAGAGGGGCCTATGGTGGTCATGATGGGACCTGGGTAGACTCAAGTGTAGGATCGGGGGGGGGGAGGTGGAGGAATGGAGGGTGCAGTCGGATGTGGGATACCAATGTGAATCGAAATAGGATGCATAGGGGTCAAAGACAAATAATTCCAGGGCTTATAACTTAGAAGAGGAGTAGTAGGTGGATCCAAATACAAAATCAGTATCCCAAGGGTAATTTTAGGTAGGGTGAGGGTATCCATGACTGGGGTACTGAAAAATCCTAAGAGGAGGTAAAAATAAGGGTACCCAATTGAAGGGATATTATGGATGTGGTTGTGAAATACCTGGTGAAGGCATGGAGGGAGAATATGTGAAAAGTTCTGTAGAGAGTTGCAGGTTTTAATCAACTATTCCATGGTTGGATAACATGATGCAAACATGAGAAGAAATGGGTGCAGTGACTACCAGAGGTGGTCCATACTATGCACCAAACAAGCTAGAGTATTTATAGATTTTGGGGCTAAGGTCATCGATGAGGGTATTAATATGTTCTTCGCCTAAGGAAGAAACCACATTGTCGGGATGAAATTGGGCTTGGGGGTCATGGTAATTCAATTGATCGATGGTGAGGAGATTCCCATTCTAGGGGAAAATCATCTTACGAAAAACAGACGAGGCCACGACCTTCATGGAATACATGAAGTTGCATCCTAACAAGAGGTTGTAATCTAGAGGGGCATCTATGACCTCCACATCAACATGGAATTATTTTCCTCCTAGCTTGATGGGACAGTTTTGTTAAAGGCCTTGGGGTTGGGAAGATCAACCATTATACACTTGAAGGGAGATTGTATATGGGACAACGATAGGGGAGCCTATCTGCTGCCAAAAATGAGTAGATATGATGCATATGGATGTGTCTTCATAAAAAATACAATGGTGGATGTTGTACTTGTTGATGATGACTAGGATCGGGAAATAAACAGAAGTGGGAAAGCGAAAAGGATAAGCTTGAACACTATTGAAAGTGATCATGTGATCATCTAAAGGGTCAACAACTCCTAAGGCAACAAGAAAATCCTTCTTCTGTGCGGGGCATGTATGAAGGACCTCGAGGGATGACATGGAAGTGGGGGCCTGGGCCAGGTCATTGACAATGTTATAATGTTGGGTTTCCTTCCCATGAAGGTGAACATGATTCCTTCAAAGGAAAACTTTTGGGACCTTCAAATGGATCTCGGTGGATGTCCAAGGGATGTATAAAGTCTCTGGGGTAAATGAAGGAAGATGAAAGGGAACAATCAGTTGTGCCTAGTGATGCATACCATACTAGAAGGATCGATTACTAAGGTTCATGTCAGTTGAATCCAACATGAAAATATGGTAAGTTCCATTACCATTTGGGTGAGGAATAAGGGCGAGGGAAAGGGGAAGGGGAGAAAAAATAGACACCAACGCTTGGTTTGGGAAAGGGTGTTGGCATGTTTTACGGGAAGAGTGTGATTTTCATTGATGGAAAGAACATAAATGAACCAAACCTTGAGAGAGAAGAAGATGAGAAAGATTACAAGAGATAGCGTTTTCTAGAAGTGCAAATGAGGAGGAGAAAAGGTCGAGAACCTTGAACGCTTAGAAAACCTTCTAATTAAAAGAGATTAGAAACTCAGGAGGAAGAGCGACAATGATCGTTGGATCATTTTTAAGTGGAAGGAAAGGATAAGCCAAAAGATACGAGATCCCAATCATCCAAATTTATGTCAGCCGTCGGATTGAATTAATGGAAGAATAGGATAAGAAGGGAAAAACGATTGAGAATTCGTTCATCTGAATTTCTGTCAGTCGTCTAATTGAATTAATGGAAGGATAAGATAAGTGGGGGAAAATGATTGAGAATTCGATCATTCTAATTTCCATCAGCCGTCAGATTGATTTAAGTGGAAGGACAAGATAAGCAAGGGTTGAGATTTGAGATCTCGATCACCCAAATTTCTGTTAGCTATCAGATTGAATTAAATGGAAGGATAGGATAAGAAAATGGATTTAATCCAAAGCAAATATGCATCGCAGACAGATCGAGTTGTTGATCTAATATCTTTATCCAACGAACGTCATTCGTTTTGGGTCTAAAGATGTGAGGAGGTTACGCTCCGGAAAAATCTCATTTCAAGAATTCAGTTTAAGATTTGAAATCCCCAAAGCCCAAAGAGTCGGAGAGATGAAATACAATCTTAGTCATCAGACCGTCCGAAGAATATCTCAAGCGTCAGATCGTCCGAAGTGAATCTGGGTCGTCTGATCCAGAGCATCAGTTTGAGATTTGAAATCTCCGAAGTCCGGAGAGCCAGAGAATCGAAATAAATCCTCCACTGTTGGATCATCCAAAGTAAATTTCAGTTGTCATATAGTTCTAAACTGGAAGGACAGGACAAGTTAGAGGAAGGGTGTGCTAATATCAACGATCGATAATTGAACACTCATATCTACGGTCAACAGGGCATATCGAACCCCCCGAACTTTCTGCCTTTAACTGTGGGGGGGGGATTCAAGTTGGTGGTATTTTCCATGTGGGACCCTCATACATGTCACCTTCCTATCAGATTGGACCCCCCTTGCTCATTACCACTTACCGCCTAACCCCCCCTCCAAGAAAACCACCAAACCACTCACACTTACCAACTCCAGGCTCCGACGTCACACTCCACTACCTGCTACACGTCACACTCCACTACCATGTTCTGCCTCCACACTCCATTGCACTGCCTACATGTCTCACCCATGTCAACAGACCACCTCAACAAGGACATGTGGTAGACCATGTCAGCAAGGACATGTGGCAGACCACGTCAGCAAGGACATGTGGCAGAGCATGTCAGAAGGGACATGTGGCAGACCACATCAGCAAGGAAACATGGCAGTAATCCATATACTTCGAGGGAAAGTAACGTTTGAGACTTGATATTTTAGAAGTCCAGAGACCCGAAGGAGATCTCGACCATTGATCGAGAAAGGGGCCATAGAACCATTGATCTGGTTGAAAGGCCAAAATTCCTGAAGTAGAGCAGAGTCGTCGATTGAGAAGGATATGTGTCCACATATCATCGACTCTAGAATATTAACATATGAAAGAAATAAATGTTTGATATTTGAAACTCCCGAAGCCCAGATCACAAAATAAATCATAGCCATTGATTTAGGAAGGTTAGATCTGATCTGCAGATCATGAAGGAATAAATCTAAACCATGCATTCAGGATCATTGTCAATATCATGATATCGATGATCCCATCACATTGCAGGGATTGAATATGTGAAAAATTTTAAAAGTTGAAGACGAGATACAATCGGAACCACGATTTTGGAGAAAGGACACATGGAGGCTTGAGGTAAATTGCAGGGAAAAAAGTAGTTTTATTCAAACCACCTTTGGATGTGCCCGTAATCACATGGTCACATGAGATCATCTCCCAAGGTCATATTGATAAATGGAAATAGCGCTCACTAGACCGAGATCGGGAAGCACCTATTGGTTAGGCATATGGTCACTAGTGATGGTCACGTGAAGGAAGGAGCTTACAAGTCGAAGAAGCTATAATTGACTGGCTGTAACTGACAAAGAAGACAAAGAGTTGCGACTTCCATAGAATCCAAATAATCTTTGGATAATGACCACTGATGATGAACAGAGACAGCATAACTGCCAGGGAAGAAAAAGAGTTTGTATAATGATCAGGCAGAGGACTCGAGTGAGAAACACATGCAAAACAAAGACTAGAGAGAGATTATTCAAAGGTTATGCATGTGGGTAGGAAGAGGTGCAGGGTATAGAATGCAGAGGCAACACAGAGAATAATAGGCTGAAGAGAAGCTGAACAGAGTAGCATTATGCGGAGGAAGAAAAAGAGAAGAGCATAGATGCAAAAAGATGTAGAAGCGGAACAGATTATAGAAGTTGAAGAAGGCAGAGGAGACATGGAGCTATAAAAGACCATATCAGAGACACATCAAGTAAGTAAAGTTTTATATCTAAGGGTGGTAGGGTGGTGCTAGGGAGGAATGTTGTTCTCAGAGTTTCAAGTGGGTTCTTGAACACAGGGAGTTGTAGCTTCCATCTGGTTATAGCCAAAAAAACCAAGGTGGTAGGGTGGTCCAAGGGAGAACCATTGTTCTATATTATACAGGTTGGTTCCTGTGTGATTTGAAGTTGATTCTTCCATCCAGTTGGTTTTGGAACACTCAGGGAGTTGGTGCTTCCTTCTAGTGGGTGCTAGAGAAATGAGAGGGTTGGTTCTCTCTACAAGTTGCAGTTTGTTAAAGAAGAGTTTGTAGCCTCATTTTGAGTTGGTTCTCAAAGATAGATGATGTACAAAACATAAAGACTACCTATCATTCTAAGAAGAAGAGGTTTTCTCCTTTTATGGTTTTCCTTGTGAATATCTGCCTCTTGTATATCATGTGTGTGATTGATGTTTATTATTTATGTTGTTCATGACTTGTATAATATTGATGATCAATTGGAGAAAATTAATAATATTTCAAAAGGAATAAAATTGTTTAAGCACAGTAACAACTAATTCACCCCCCCCCCCTCAATTGTCTTAGTATTTCCAACACTTGGTATCAAATCCGGTTCCTTTTATCTAAGGGTAGATCCTAGAGCTTAAACATGACTAGACATGAAGGAACTTCAACCAATAAGGCCCCTCTGTTCAATGGGACAAACTTTGCCTTCTGGAAATTTAGGATGAGAGCCTACATAATGGATTTAGGTGCAGATGTCTGGGATGTGGTAGAGATTGGTTATGTAAAGCCAGTTGTACTAGCTTCTAAGTATGACAAGCTAGAATTTAGCTTCAACTCGAAGTTTATGAATGTTATTCTGAGTGGGATTGTAGAAGCAAAATTTGTAAAAGTTATGCACTTAGAATATGCCAAAGAAATGTGGGACAAACTCATTAGCAGTTATGAAGGTAATGAGATGGTAAAGGATGCCAAGCTTTAAGCCTATAGACTACAATTTGAACAGCTAAAGATGAAAGAGGATAAAACTTTTGGGAAGTACTTTCTGAGAATTGAAGAACTAGTAAATGCAATGAAAGGACTTGGTGAAAAAATTGAGGAACCCTCCTTAGTTCAGAAAATTTTGAGATCTCTGCCAGATAGGTTCAACTAAAAGGTCTCTACTATAGAAGAACTCAATGATCTAAAATCTCTGCCTATTGACCAATTCCTAGGAACTCTTACTACTTATGAAATGCCGATAGGTAAATATAAACCCAACTCTATAGAAGCATCATTTAAAGAAGATGAGAATGAGGATTCTAAGCCTGATGAAATTGAAGAAAAATTTGTGAGAAGACTAAAGAAAGGATCAGGCAAGTACCAAGGCAAGTTGCCCTTCAATTTTTTTAACTATGGAAAGATAGGTCACTTTGCATATAAGTGTCCACACAAGAAGGAGGACCAGAACTCTAAAGGTGAAGAGAAGTACAAATCCAAGAGATTTGATAAAAGGAAAAGTTTATGTTTAAACAATGATGACTCTTCAGGAGACACAAATAGTGACTCTTCTTGTGAAGATAAGGTTAATGACTTTATGCTTATGGCCAAAGAGGATTATGATCAAAAAAGAATAGGAAGTGATGTTAATGATGAATAAGTTGTGGTTGAATTGGAAGGATAACTGATAAGTGCCTTAGAAGAAATTGCTAGACTCATATTTAAGAAGAAAAAGAAAAAACAATTGCTGATACAGTTCGCGAAAGACAGTAAAAAACTTGATGAAGACTTTGCCTTGCTAAAAGTGGAATTAGAATAAGCAAAGAAAATAGAGGACATTCTAAAACAACAATTATCAGATAAGAAGGCAAGATGTGAAGCCTTGGAAGAACATGTAGTAAAAACCAGAAAAGAGATGGAGAAGTTTAAAGCATTGTATCTCCAAAATCTTCCAAGTATTAAAGCCTTAGCAGAACTAAACGACATTCTGAGCAAACATAGATATCCTTTGTTGAAAACTAGTTTAGGCTATGTAAGTGGTTCAGGAAGGAAACAACCAGAAAGCAAAGAGCAATTAAAGATGATCAAGTTCCAAGTCAGTAGATAATCAGATCATGTGAAAACTCTACCACCAACAGCTAATAAAGACAAGATGATCCCAGATAAAAAAACAGATATCAGAATATGGAGCAACAAATGCCAAGAAGAAGGCCATCCTTCAGGTACCAAAATTTCTTCCATGGTTACTATTTTTACTGCTCTAATTTTTGTCATAATATTGCAAATTTTCAAATTACGTTTAGAGACATGCAACTTAGGAGATCAAGAAATAAACAATCTTTGCAACATAGAACTAAACAACCAATGAGTAGAAAAAGTTGCATCAATCACTTTGACCTATTGAACAATTAGATCGAACTCTATAACTGCCATAACTTCGGCCACAAAGCTGCAAATTGCCATCTGAAGAATTACAAAGTAGATCCAAGGATAAAACCCCTAGTTAGAAATGCTAGCACATGGAAAAAGAAAGATAGTGAAAAATGTGGTCTAGTACTTTCAGCTCAAAAACAAAAGGACCCCTGGTATATAGAAAATGGATGTTCCAAGCACATGGCTTGAGACAATGATAAGTTTCTGTCTATAAGTAAAATCAAAATAGGAAATGTGACCTTTGGAAATGATGAACCAGGTCAAATCAAGGGTAAAGGGATGGTGAGTTTGAGTAATGGCAAAGGAAAAGCCCAAGATGTTCTACTTGTAGATGGGCTGAAACCTAATTTTCTCAGTGTAAGTCATATATGTGACAAAGGATGTGAGGTAGTGTTCACTTCCAAAGATTGTAATATAAAGTCTATAAACTCAGGACAAGTGGTGGCTAAAGGCATAAGGAAATATAATAATGTATATGTGATGAAAGAAGATAGAGAAGAGTGTCATATAAGAAAACATAATTAAAGTTGGTTATGGCATAGGAGACTTTGACATCTAAACTTTGATCACTTAATCAAGCTCAAAAATATTGAGGCAGTAAAAGATCTTCCAAGAATATCAAAGCCACAAGATTCTGTGTGTAAACCTTGCCAAGTAGGAAAGCTAACCAAGACACAGTTTAAATCCAAGAGCTCTACTTCAACAGAGAAACCACTCTAATTAGTTCATATGGATTTGTGTGGACCATCAAGATAGGAAGGCACAGTGAAGGAAAATTACTTCATGTTGATCAGTGATGATTACTCTAGGCTCACTTGGGTTGCTTTTCTCAAAGAAAAATATGAAGTATTTGAGAAATTTAAAATATTTAAGGCTTTAACTGAGAATCAAACATGAAACATGTTAAATGCAGTAAGATCAGACATAGGAGGAGATTTATGTCAAGTGATTTCAAGGAATTATGTGATAAACATGGGATCAAGAGAGAATACACAATCCCAGGAACTACACAACAAAATGGAGTAGTTGAGAGGAAAAACAGAACAGTTCAGCAAATGGCCAAGTCAATGATGAATGAGAAGAACATTGGTCAAACCTATTGGGTAGAATCTATACAAACAACAACCCATATTCTTAACAAATCCCACCTTAGACCATGCAGTGACAAGACACCTTATGAACTGTGGTATGGAAGGCCTGCTTCAATCAAACACTTCAAAGTCTTTGGGAGTAAGTGCTACATAAAGAATAATAATGAAAACCTTGGCAAATATGATGACAGGGATAATGAAGGTATATTATTAGGGTATGGTACAAACAATAAAGTCTACATATGCTATAATAAGAGGCTGCATAAATTAGTTGATTGTATTGACATGGAAGTTGATGAAGAAATCCCTGTACGAGATGTAAGCAATGTTGAATGAACAATAGAGGATATAGTTAAAATTGAAGATGAATAGGTCCAAGAATTAGAAAGAGAAGACTTTGAATCAGATGAAGATACAAATACTTAGGCAAACTCAAATCAACAAACAACATCAAATCCTTCCTCAAGAATTACTCAAAAGAATCATCTTGCAAGTTAGATAATTGGTGAAAAAGACAAAGGTGTACAAACTAGGAGAAGGATAATCAAAGACACCGAGCAATCACATATAGCCCTCATATCCATGGTGGAACCCAAGAACTTTAATGAAGCCAGTAAAGATATTAATTGGTTAAAATCAATGAATGAGGCACTAAATTAGATTGAGAAGAACAATACTTGGGAGCTTGTTCCTAGACCTATAGATAAGAATGTAATTGGCTCCAAATGGGCGTTTAAGAATAAAATGAATGAGAAAGGAAATATTGTAAGAAATAAAGCTATATTGGTCTGCAAAGGGTATGCTCAAATAAAAGAACTAGATTTTGATGAAATATTTGCGCTCGTAGCAATATTAGAAGCTATTAGAATGTTTCTTGCCTATGCTTGTCATAAGAAGTTTAAATTCTATCAAATGGATGTCAAGTAAACTTTTCTAAATGCAGATCTAAAAGAAAAAGTCTATATGGAAAAAATAGAAGGTTTCGAATTGTCAGATAACCCTGACTTTGTCTGCAAGTTGAAGAAATCCTTATATGGGTTGAAACAAGCTCCTTGTGCCTGGTACTGCAGGTTGGATAAGTATCATCAAGACAAAGGATCCAAGAGAGGAACAATTGACAAAAATCTATATATCAAAACATAGGATAATGATTTTCTCATTGTGTTGGTCTATGTAGATGACATCATCTTTAGAAGTAATATTGCTTCATTGGTACAATGGTTTGCTTCTTCCATGTAGTCTGAATTTGAAATGTGTTGATACTGAGAGGGGGGTTGAATCAGTATCAAGTACAATTTAAAAAACTTTTTCAACTTATACTTAAACCATTCAATTATATCCAATGAG
>ML831507.1:108337-143187 GCA_009831015.1 Picea engelmannii | reverse complement strand
CCCTTCAAGTGACTTTTAATTTAACTTTAGTAAAATCACTTTATTAATTTATGAACCCTTTTTACTCCAAAAAGTGATTTATTTGACTTTAAAGCATTTTTGACCACTAAAAGTCACTTTTTATCCTCTCCACCATTTAGATCTTTTCATCCCGGTTCCAATGAGATTTTACTCTAAGGTATTCTCTTAGACAATATGATATAAATAACACCATTAGAGTATTTAATTAATTTATACTCAATAATACTCTTAATTTAAGGGAATCGTCAAAATTCCACAAAACCAAGAACAAAGTGTGCAAAAGTGATACTGATGATGAAATATGGTAAATGGACTATGTTGGGCCTCAAATAACTCCTCCAATTTGCCCGAGCCCACTGTTAACCTCCATTTACCCCTCTGGTTAGGATGACATAAACCCATAAGGTCGCCTCCAACTGCAAAGGAAGGGAATAAAAAAACAGGGACATTACAATCCTCCCTTCCCAAAGATTGCTTATTCTCAAACAATGCCATCAGAACCTGGTACTCCACAAACTGAACTTTTCTAAAACTAAACATGATACCAAGGTCCCAAACTAATCTTCGAAAAGGACCACCATGTTGTCGCAACACCACTCTGGTAATAACCATCAGACTAGTGTGTCTAGTCTGCATCCTCATCTCTTGGAATCCCACACTGAAATACCTGTAGGTGCTGAACTTACTGTCATGAATCATGTCCTACAAAGGTATCTCAATGAAACCCAAGTCTGCAAATCCACCAACAACCTTGATCCTGGGTATCTGAAAAGAAGGTTTGTCCCGTCATTTAGAATAAATCTCAACCTCTCCTCTACTGGAATCCCAAAAATAAAGCAGACCAATCACTGTCATAACTTTGTCAGTCATCACTAATAGATTGTCCACCAATGCGCTCTGCTACCAAAGCAAACTCTTCCCCATGTGTCCTAACACAACGTATGCAAAGTCCCTCCCCGTGAGAATCTCTTGGACCTACCCATAAGTGATGAAGTCAACAGAGTACCAAACTATGTTTTATGAAGTGAAGCACCCTTTGTCGATCATACTGATATGTACAGTGCTATCACACAAATATGCCTGACTAGCCATGATAATCCAAGGGATCATAAGCTACTAAAACACGTCTGACTCCTCAGGAGACCACTCCTCCAAGTGACCAATCCTACACACTCCAGGATTAAACTGTAGAGAACACAAACTGACAATCCCATCCGTGTCAGTTGTCATCCTGTCAACAACTACAATCTCAGGGTCCCGTTCCAGCCTCATAGGGGAATCCTCATACTGATGATGCATCCCTCCGATCACTATCGTCTGACCACCATGCTCATAATGTGCTCTCTTCTCTTGGAACCCCCTATCATGGACCATACTCAGCCAAGGCACCTTAGTGAAGTCAATGCATGTAAATCCACGACTATCCTCAATCCTGTGTATCATGTGGGAAAAGAAAAACTCCACAAATCCTCTCACAATATTTCCACAATGACACAAACCAATCATTGCCTCAACTCTGTTAGTCATCAACCTCATCTGAGACAATCCATCACTCGGATGAATGCCAGGATCCCACCTCCACATTGGAAGTCCACCACTCCTAGTGCCTATCGACTACTATTGTGCCCCACCAATAACAATCAAAGTCTGAATGAGCCAAATCGCCGATGTGTAATATCTGTAGCAGATAATTCCATCCACTACTCCACCAACTATAATCTCTATGAACCGATCCATATAAGTCTGTATCTCATCCCGTGCGCTCAACAAACTAATCACATAATCCAAATGGAGGAACTTTGGCACAACCATAATGCCCCATATCTCATCCCACTGGCTCGAATAATCCTCTCTTGTCTTGTTGTATACAATGAGGGCATAAAATAATATCAACATTTGCCTCTGCCACTGCATGAAGTACTCAAAGGTGACTAGTGTGTTGGTCAACCCCAAGGCATGACCAATAACTCATAATGATACCTGGGAATAGACATGTGAGTACCCTGCTCCCTGGACCAAGCCTGATGATATCCCAGATGAAAATCAATCATCGAAGGATACATTGCTTGTTGAGGCTCACTCATCCACTCACCGATCCTAGGTAACCTCAACCCAATGGTATACTCAATGACTCTGTCATGAGGTCTCCCTGGAGGAAACACTCCAAAACTCAGTTGTGCACCACCATGTGCCAATGTATAATCACATAAACTATGACATACTCCTGTATCCCCTGTACCATCTGATGCCCTGTATGTGCTACTGAATCCAACACTCTATTGATGATGACTAAACCTATACCCTAGAGTGTGTCCATGTCCATCATGTACATGTCTTCCTAATCCATGGATGCATATGCTTCCTCGTGGGCTGGTCCACAAGGAAGGTGCCCAACCATCTCGTTCATAGCTAAAATCTAACCCTCTAATGAGATATCCAAAAGAAAGGGCTCCTAACCACTGCAATGCCAAATCAGAGTGCAATCCAAACTCTCCCTGAGTACATTTAACTCAGAATGATCCTCATCCAGACTCATCATAATAGGCTCCTCCCTCACATCATGCGTGACACTCATGCCCTCCTATGTCATGGCTACCAAAGATGATGGAGTCCCTGTTGTAAGTGGTGAAGAGACTTCCACACTCAGCTGATATTGTAGCTCCTCAGCCTCTCTTTCCTTGTCCTCAAGAAACTTGAGAAGAAGGTCCATGTCCATAAAAAACTGCAAGTAGTCTGACTTTAGTTGCTCTAGTGCATCGTTGATGAGGCACAACTGAGCACTAGAGACTCCACTTGCCACTCCAATATTTCTCTCCTCCATCTGAGCTCTCCACATAAGATCCTCAATGAATTTATGAGCTCCATCGGTCATGGTCAACACCTATGTGATCTGATCCTCAGTCACCAACAAGCGATCCTCTAGATCACGCCATGCTAGAAGCCTCTGTCCCACCACATCCAAATGGTTTGAGCTGTCATATGTAATATTTTTCCCCTCATCAACATCACCCAATGCACTAGGTAATACCATGCTACGATGAGACTCATGCTCGACATCATCCTCATGCAAGGTTTTTGGTTGGTTGTCACCTCCAATTTCAACTCCTACTCCAATATACTCCATGCATGGTTCTTGGATAGAAGGATCCATGTCCCCCGACCATATCTCAAACACCCATCCTCCATCATACGTGGGTACGATCACGCCCTCATCATCATAGGAATCATAAATAGGGTATCGTGTTGAATGATCATCATAATTAGGTGCTAACACACCCTCATCATCATAAACATCCTCAAAATAGGTGCCATCAATTTGTCCAACATAGGTGTTGGTGTCATGGTCCTCGAAGTCATAATAAGTGGGACAAGATGTTTCCCCCTCATCATCTGTACTAGCAAAAAATCTCGCCAACATACTAGTGTTGACAGACTCACCATAGACCACTGCTTGGTTCTCCTCTACACACACCTCATCATCATGGCTAGTTGCATGATCATCCACATGGATATGTGCTTGCGCTTCCAATAAGTCCACTTGTTCATCCTGCTCACCTCTTCTCCACTTTTGCTCTATACTTTTCAAGAGTTCCTTATTCCAATCTATGTCCTTGAATTTGATGGTGCAATAGGCTTCTAGTGACATGGCAGCTTGGAATTCCTCACCCAACGCTTGATATTCCCCGCAATAAGTGATGAGTTCAATATCCTTTCTAAAATGCTCTGAGCTTGATTCTAGATCCATCCTACTTGATTGAAGAAGTTGCGATATTTTAGCAGTGAGTTTTTTTTTAGAATTTTTTTTTTTTTGGGAAATGTTGTCCTTATCATCGATTCCCTGTGATAGATTTTTCCTTCACCGAATTCCCCACAAGATGGAAAGATAACTACCTCTGATACCACTATAATGTCCCACCTACTTATTGTTACACATTTGTGTCTATTGTTGTAGTATTCTAATAGTCTGTTGGCTTAGGACTTTCATCAAACAATTGGTAAACATACCCAAATTTCACCATAAAACCTCTTCTGTTTGTTTTAGCTATTTCTGATGTAGAGGTTTTGTCAAACACTTTGTGGATACACTCCAAAACCCAATATAAACCCTCAAGTGCTGCTGATATATTTGTGTCTTCTACTGGTAAGTTTATGTTTAGTGTTGATGTATATTTGTGTTTGTTTTGGTTAAAGTCTTTGGTCAAATAGTTGGTAGCAATTAATTTTTTGGCACACCATAATTATATTTGCATTCAATATAAAAAACAATCCATACATTTGATAGCAAATAATATGATCTTTATTCAACTGTTGTAACAGTAAATAAATCAACAAGTATAGTTTTGTTCTGAATATGATTTCTAATATGGAAAGACCCACTAGTGAGATCCCCTTTCTAGATGCCCTAAACAATAATAGAATGTGCTTATTATATCAACAATTACACTAGAGATTCGTCTACAAATCTGACCCGTAGATGAAAATTACATTTTCTCTTGTATTTGATTGGATGGAAAACAATGAACGTGTTGTAAAAGACCCTTGGATCATGCCACGATTTGCTAGTAACTAGTGTAACCCTTCTTTTAAGTGCCACAAAATATTGGTAAGGAGTATGGTTACCTCCCAAAATGTCATTATATGATGAAAACTAATGACTGTCCCCTTTTGATCCCCCCCACGAGTTGGTAAGCTGCTACAACCTCCTTTACTTGGACATCACGACCTCCATAATGGGTACAAACCCCTTTTTACCGCAACAACAAATTCTTAACAAGTAGTTGGTCCTTCCTATAGCCACAAGGACTGATGTTTCATGAAATATATATATTTTTTGGCTCTTCGATCTGCAAACAAGAGGTGTGTCTCCTCTCAAGGAACCCTGTAACCTGATGCTAGAGGGTTTGACCCTCACAAAACCCACAAAAACTCTGCAATGTCACATAACCTAGAAAAATAATGAATCTTCCTTCTGCACAATGAAACAAGGTGAGAAATCTGAGTGATTCCTCCTACCAATCAACGAGAGTGGAATATTTCACCACCGAAACCAATTCTCAGCAAGGGTTTTGCTTCAAAACCCCAAGAAAGCCACAAGAGCTCCTCTCCAAGTCTATTTTGTAAAATCATCAATCATAATGAGAGATTGATCTCTCATTGTACTTTTATACCCCTTTTTCTTTTTCCCCTTCAGGTGACTTTTAATTTAACTTTAGTAAAATCACTTTATTAATTCATTATCCATTTTTACTCCAAAAAGTGATTTGTTTGACTTTAAAGCATTTTTTACCACTAAAAGTCACTTTTTATCCTCTCCACCATTTATATATTTTCGTCTTGGTTCCAATGAGCTATTACACTAAGGTATTCCCTCAGATAATATGATCCAAATAACACCATTAGTGTATTTAATTAATTTATACTCAATAATATTCTTAATTTATGGGAATCATCAGAATGCCACATAACCAAGAACGAAGTGTGAAAAAAGTGATCCTGATAATTAAATATGGTAAATGGACTAGGTTGGGCCTAAAATAAGTCCTCCAATTCACCCAAGCGACCCACTGTTGACCTCCATTTACCCCTCTAGTCAGGCTGACATAAACCCATAAGGTCGCCTCCAGTTGTAAAGCAGGGGAATCCAAAAATGGGGACATTACACTCTTTATGCTAAGAAAAGATAAAAATATGCCCTCGAGTAATATTATGACTAATGGAGCAAGTTATTTATGCAACATGCTTTCCCTCCTTGAATTGCTTTCCCACAAAGAAATTGTAGTGATGACATTGTTGAGATTTCAACTTGGTTGATAGAGTGTCCAATTAGTGTAGTAGACACCAAGGCATCTTAACCAATGGGAAAGACTTGCAATCGGTTGTCGATATGATGCAAGATATGTTATGGAAGAACCTTTGGATCTTGCTTCTGAAGTATCTATTGTTGTGGTTGTAGTTGTGGTTGTTGCAAGTTATATGATTGCTATTGAAGAATATGTTGTGGATCTTGTTATTGTTGGAAATTCTGCCTTTGCAATAATGGTTGTGGAACACGAAATTTTTTTTGAAACTGAAAAGGTTGTAGTGATTGGAATTGCATATGCTATTTTGAAGGATGAACACTCATGATTTCTTGCATTACTGTTGCAATCGTTGCCTTGTGAACATCTAGTTGGACTCCTATAAATGAAGATTCAAATCTTTCTTACATCTACATCCAAGGAAATAGTGTGGAAATGATGGAAGAACCTTCCGTGGGTTAAATGTAGTACTACAAAGAAAATCATTTTTTTGGTATCAAATATGCACTTTGATTCAATAATCTTGGTTGTGACATCACCCTTTGACAAACAACATTGAAGGGAAACCCAAGTCTAAAAAGATGGCTTAACTACTCCTACAGCTGATTACTTACACAATGAATCTTTCTGGCAACTTTGATAATCAATTCAGGGTAGTTTAGTAAGCCTAATTTCAACGAAATGTTTAGCTTATGCCTCCAAATTGGATCTTGTAAAATTTCTTTGATATTTTTTTCTTGGGTACCTGAGGCATGCTTGAGCTTAACACCACAAAGAATTACATCATCTCTTCTATGGACGAGTTCTAAGGCATGATTGTGAAATTGAAATATTCTTACCATAGAGTAGCAGTTAAGGAAGCTTTGGGATGCAAGTCCCTAGGCTGATGTGATAGCATTCTCCCTCTCTCTAGCACTAACATAGTCGACAATTTCAGTGTCATTCTTTGTTGGCCCTCTTTGGCTTGTAGTTGTGATCTATGTGATGTCCATAATAGCATTTCATATCCATATGATTGGAATTCAGTTCCACATTAATATTCTTTTCGTTCTATGTGTTAGGTGAGAGAGAAGTAATCTCAGTTTTCATATGGTTGGCTGACAACCAATTTATATATCAATCTTATTATTGTAGCATCTCCATATAAATTGGTAATTTTCAAGGCTTGTCTCTACACTTACATAATGCAATCTTAAGAAGTATAATTGGTAATGAATTTGATATTTTTTTTAGTCAACCCCCTTTGACTTTGCTATAGAAGAGTATTTCAATATTTCACTCACCTCTTGATTTGTTTCCCAAGGTAAAAATCACAAAGTTTATTTCATCATGAAAAGGAAAGTATATCTTGTAAGTGTTGAGCGCACACAAAAATTTCCCTTCAGAAGGCATCAAAGCATTTCAAAATATTAAAAATCATTGAGTGCTAGAGAACTACTAGCCCCGAGGGCATACTATCCCAATATTATAAAAAAATAACAACATTAAGTAGTCTAACTGAGTGCAAAATCATCTCAAGAAGCTAAGAAAATCATGCCTTGGAGCATATACTATATTGTCAATAACATATCATGGCAGGGAAAGGTACAACATGTTGCCATATACACCAAAAAAGGCTAGAAGCCGCAAAAAGAGATCGCTACAACTCAAAAGAAAAATGGATCAAAGCTAGAAATGATTTCAAAACCTCCATGAACATCTACATAAGTTAGATCAGAACTGAAATTTTGAAACCTAGGTTGGAAATGACTTCAAGGTATCCATGAACAACAGTATAAACTAGGTTGGAAATAACTTCAAGATCTCCATGAACAATTGCATAAGCTAGAACAAAACTTGAATTTAAGGAACCTGTGTATGAATAGGCCTTTAAACAATTGGAATCTTCTCATTTTCCATGTCTTCCACCTCAAAAACGTTCGCAGAATCAACAATCAGAGCCTCTTTTGATAACAAGTCAGCCTGCATATTAAGTTCTCTATAAACATGAGAATAAGAAACATAAACCGACTGAGTTTCAATTTGTTTGATGCGATCATCAAGAGAAAGAAGCAAATTTCTAATCCAATTGATAACAAGCAAGGAGTCACAAAAGATTTGCAAGTGAGACACATTTCTACTGACAACACATTTAAGCATAAGAAACAAAGCTTACAATTCTGCAAAGTTGTTTTAAGTTGGAACCATTCCCTAACCTTGCTTTGAAACTTATAAAAAGAGTGTAAGAAAAGTATAATATACCACAACCACCACAAAAACCCAGATCACCTTGCAACGCACCATCACAGAACCCCCATGCCAGAGATTTGTCTATGATTAAATATTCTATCTATCTAGCATGTTTAACCTTGATGAGAGACCAAATGCCCTGATATATGCATATGGAAAACAATGATATATGCAAATTCCCTTGAGTTCGCCAATATATGCATATGCAAAACAATGATGGGTCATGTAGTAGGGTTAACAATCTATCAAATTTGTTGATATTCTACAATTGCTAATATGACTCATATTGCTCCAATTCTTGACATATGCGAGGTGATAATAAATACATGATTAGTAGAATAGCAGTCCACTAGCAATGACATTCACCCGCGGATAGGCTCATAAACGAAATTGCTTAGTGTGGTAGTGAAGAAAAGTCCAACATGGGTGGTGTTATCGCACAGTGTGTAGCTAGGTCAAATGGCTATAAGATAGAAGGCCAAATTGGCGTAACATGAACCTATCCCACCCAATGTCACCACAATGGGGAGGTTCTTTCTCTTTAGGGAGGTCAGGCCCAGGGGAGACGTCCCCAGTAACCTGGAGTTTTGAAGAGGCAAAGGTTTAAAAAGTCAAAGTAAAGTTCCCCCTTCACATGTCACCACCAAAACAAGTAGTCCCAACTAAACAACCAATAACGAAGTGTAGGCCCAAAGAAGAACACCTTTCCGGAACAAAGCAAACCAATATATATATGCAAGCTATAATTCAATGGATTAGTACTTCAATAGACTATGTGATATCAATATAAGCAATTGCAATAATAGATATTGACGAATTCAATGTTTGTTAATATAGCAATGAAATAATGTTACTTCACCAATAAATATCAAGATGTTATAACAATCAATGTATCCAATCAATCCCTCATTCAATAAATGCTTTAAACACCATCCAATTGCTTAATAAATGAAATTTGTTGCATCAAGATGAAATAACCAAGGGTGACGTTAGCCTTTTAGGGTTAGTAGTTGGTTAGGGTTTCAATTTGTAAGAGGTTTTGATAGTTGTTTCGATCACTTTCACTTCAACGTTGGAGGCTAAAGATCAATGCCTAAGGGTTATGGAGTCAAAAAGGTGAAGGAAGCATAAGTTGAAGGGGATGAGATTCAAAGGAAAAGAGGGAAAGGTTTCAAGGTGCTGCAACAACAGGGCCTTAAATAAAAAACCCTAGGCGAGAGAGGCTCACTCCGGTATTTCTTAAGCAAGGCCTCGTGCTCTCTCCTTCCCGACAAACAACTAGCTCAAAGACAAGTAAAATCAAGACAAGAGAGTTTAAAGAGGGAGAGTGTTGCAAAGGCAAGGCTCTTTCGTCAAACCCTAAAATAAAAACGACCCTAGGTGTAGATAACCTAGGCCTGGGACGTCCTCTCACTCTTGAAGTTTAAAGGCACGACTAGCTTAAGGGAAGAAGATAGAAAGAGTGTAGCAATGGCTAGGCTCTCTTCTTCTTCTTCAATGGCTAAAAGGTTTTTCTATCAGGGGACATGAGACAATGACCTACTTGTGTGTTTGTCCCCTAGGGTTTTGATGCAACAATATATAATAAATAGATGCAAGAAATTAAACTACAACCATTCAATCAAGAAGTTTTGCAGAAAAATACTTACAAATCATTAAGAAAATAACATGCAAACCCTAGTTGTAAACCTTCCTTCAAGAAAAACACCATAAATGGCCAAAAATCCCCTCTCCAAACAAGTATGCCTTCCTCAAATAAGACAATAACCCTAATAGGGCGCAAAAATCAGACCTCACTAGGAGAGTGAGTGATGAGTTATGTCAAAATGAGGCTAAAACTCCTCAATATATAGTGTATCAATGACCTTAATTAGTTTTAGGTCATAAAAAATGGTCGGCAAGACCAGAAAACCGTTTTTACATTAAATTGTCAAATTAAAACCCTAACTGAGCTGTAATAAAGGTAAAAGCCCCTTCAAGGGAGGCACTAGCCCCTTTTAGGGCAGATGAGACGTCCATGAACAAAACGTTAGCCCCCCAAGGGCTTCTCCAACATGCCACACATGCCACTGCTACCCAGTCTGCCTCCAAGGATGACCATGAAGCTGGATGATGTCATGGTAAGGATGGGGACGCTCTGAGCCTTCCAAGGCCAACGTTCCACTGAAAAAGGGTCATTCCACTGAAAAAGGGTCGGCCTTTGCCAAAGTGCCTCTGGTGAAACGTCCTCTTCTTCTCCGGTGCAAAGCCTCAGTCAAACACTGTCCTGTCTCTGCCCCTCTGATGGGGTCTTAGCAACCATATGATGGGCTCTTCAGCCCCATGGAGGTCCGAACTAATCATCTCCCCATGTGTACCGGTCCAAGTGGTACCTGTCCATCGGGCATGGTCCTTCACATAAAAAACTACGCCCTCCATGGGCTCATTAGTCCTGTCTCTAAGCCTCGGTCAAACACTATCCTGTCTCTGCCCCTCTGATGGCGTCTCAACAACCATATGATGGGCTCTTCAGCCCCATGGAGGTCCGAACTAATCATCTCCCCATGTGTACCGGTCCAAGTGGCACATGTCCATCGGGCATGGTCCTGCACATCAAAAAAACGCCCTCCATGGGCTCATTAGTCACAGGGATCATAGTAATGTCAATCACATTTCATCATTAATATTATCAAACATATGCATAAAATCCATGATATATCGTTTAACAGCTCAAAGACATTACAAAAATCAACAATACAAGATCAAAGAAAAGGACAAGACATCCTATTGGGCTAGTATCCACAAGAGACGGGAAGTTCCCAGGAGGGTTTCATCCAAGCCATGTAAACGAGGTGTTGTGGCTAGGGTATGTCCAGACAAATGGGTAGAGTGAGAGCCAGGGATGCATAATGTTATCTGTAGGTGCTTTTGTAGAAGGTGAGTTGTACCTGTCATGGATGCAATTCTTTCCAAGCCCATTCTTGCCTTTATTTGCTTTTTTCTTCTTCTTTTTCCTTTTATTCAAGGTCTAACTGGAGGACACTGCCTTGGCATGGTGACCAGAGCTGACAATGTTACCCACAAGTACTTTCACAGAGATGAGAAGGCTGGCTCGTGATGAGACCCCCTTTCCCTTGGCCATGCAACCAAAGGTCATTGCCCTGGCGTGGTAACCAGATAGTGGCAATGTCATACTGTTAGGTACCCATGAACCTAATAGGCTGGCTCGTGATGAGACCCCCTATCCTCTTGGCTAGGTCTTGTTTATTATTTTCTGGGTCCCTCTTGTTTCTTGCTAAGAGGATTTTTATTGCCTTCTCGGGGATCCCTGGGCGAGGCATCTCGAGGTTTTATTTCTAGGCTTTTATCTTTTACCAACTGCTTTTACCTTCTGGGCCTTTAGCCCCTTCTTCCCACAAGATAATGTGCAACGCTACAAACAGGTCAATCTAATTTCCCGGACAAGGGGAATGGGATAAATGAGCAGGAGATAGGATGAAAAAGTGGTGGTATGGTGGGAGCGGACGATAACTCTTCAGAAATCTCCTTGGTGGCAAACCAAAACCCATGGGTACATGCTTGCTAGGACACCCTGTCAATCTCCCCAATCATGGTCAAGTGGGTTAATGTAAGATCTAAGTAGTCGTAAGAGATAAAAGGAGTCAGATGCATATATCCAAAGGTTATAATGATCAAAAGTGACACATACCATGATACCTAGACCAATTACCTCATGGAGCAAGAGCCTTGTCCAATACAAGACCAAGCTGATGGTGATGGATGTTGCTGCTGCTGACAAGATGAACCTGATGAAAGAAGAATAGGATGGGTCCTCCAGGGCCATGCTCAGGTCAATCCTGCTCTTGGTACTCCATGTCTAGGACCTGTGGGCCCCAAGACATGATCTCGTAGTTATCCCTAGAAATCGGGGATAACAGGTGGATTTTAGAACTAGAAAACATATAGATCAATGATTTAATTCCTTGACAGAATGAGCGAGGACTCAGAATACTAAGTTTTGCAAGTCATAGAGCCCTCAACAAACTATTAAAAAACTTTTGGGAAATTATCACATGATGATTAAACAATGTTGATCTTCTAATGTTTAAACAAAGTTATGAGCTTTGCAAGCATGTTTTCAAGGCATCAATATAAGGTTCTTGCATGTTGAGTTCAACAGTATATGCATATACAAAACAATGATGGGTCATGTAGTAGGGTTAACAATCTATCAAATTTGTTGATATTCTACACTTGCTAATATGAATATGGGGTTAGGCAAATGCATTGTTCATTTTGAGGGTGGATGGATATATATCATCGATTTGTGTGGGTTCTTGCATGTTGAGTTCAACATTATATGCATATACAAAACAATGATGGGACATGTAGTAGGGTTAACAATCTATCAAATTTGTTGATATTCTACAATTGCTAATATGAATATGGGGTTAGACAAATGCATTGTTCATTTTGAGGGTGGATGGATATATATCATCGATTTGTGTGGGTTCTTGCATGTTGAGTTCAACAGTATATGCATATGCAAAACAATGATGGGTCATGTAGTAGGGTTAACAATCTATCAAATTTGTTGATATTCTGCAATTGCTAATATGAGTATGGGGTTAGGAAAATGCATTGTTCATTTTGAGGGTGGATGTATATATATCATCAATTTGTGTGGGTTAAGTTTTGTGTGGAGTCAATCCTAATATCAAAAAGGTTGACAAAGAATATAGGTATACGAGTAACACTCTATGGTGCTATTGTAATTTAAACCCAATTGTCCATATCAATTAAAAGATAAAACCTTTGAAGCCATATGCATATGCAAATAACAACAACATATAAATATGCAACTATACTCATTGTTTTCCCTATGTGATTTATGACCCACGGGACTCCCATATTTACATCTTGTGGGACTCTCCAAAAAAACGTGTATGGTATCAATTCCAAGGATCCATGCGATTTTTATAGATTTCTCCATCAAACTATAAAAGAGGAAACATTTCAACAAAATAAAAGCCATAACATGTTGGTTTTACAAATATTATACTCATCTATAACCAATTACAATACTATTTGAAGAAACCTTTATCTCATTATTTTAAAGTAAAAAAAATGTACATTTTCATGCTACAACCAATAATCTGCACACATTAGTCGATGCATTTAATTTTAGAACACCTTTGCTGTCAACTTTTGCAGCGGTTAGATTTTTTTTTCTGACAAGGAGGGTAGACAATATCAATGACACTTTGATATTTAAAAGATGTAGCCATTTTTCTTAGACATGATGGTGGTCTCCAAGCCCTACCCTTAAGAATTTTAATCCATGTTTTGAATATGGAAGGTCATCCTAAGGTTCACCTTCTAAAATATTCTTCTGATTTTTACAAGAGTACCAAACTCTAAGCCTTTCTTCCACACTTTCCCCTCGAAAACAACTTTTCCAGATCTGATGCATTTCCATGAAGTTATTCACCATACTCTTGTGATAATTCCTCAATGAATGATAATGTACCTTCCTCTGCAAATACAACAAAAAGATGAGCAAGAATATTCTTCCATTTGTACTTGAAATGCTAGAAAACACAAACTTATAATCAATGGGAATTCATATCTTCTCTCCCATAGTTCAAAGAATTTGATACCGGTTTGCTAATTTCTTGCACCAACCACACTCTGAAATGCACCAAGGTTTTAAGTAAGTTGTAATTATAATTTAATCCAAAATCAAATGTAGACCTGCAAAGATGATGTCCATATGCAAAGATACAGACCCACAAATATAATAAAAAACACTAAATAAGGTTTGCAAAAATGTGTTTTGCATACAATATTCAAACAACATAACAAGTTGATTAGCTAAAACACAATATATTGACTAATAAACAAGAAAATAGACAAAATAGTATACTAAATATTAGTTTTTGATGCTTTTATTGAAAATCTCTTAACATCTGCAATCACAATTAAAACTTCACTTTTTCACAAGTTATCTCAATAATTATTTACTAAGACCTACCGACAAAGATAACAATTTCAAAAGCTAGACTTGCTAAGTTCAAGCTAACCAATGGGATTTGTACAATTTTCTAGAAGGAAACAACAATAAGAGGACATGTTTCTTCAAACTATGCAACCTTACCTCAAAATAGAACAATTGCAAAACCTTTTCTTCAAAATTCAACACCAAAAAAAATCCACCTTCCAGAATTATCTAGAATATATATAGTCAACATCATTACATTGGGTTAACAACATCCAATATAGTAATTAAAATAAAATTGAGAACAAATCTATGACAACCAATATGACAAAGATATGAATAGATCCTATTTATCAAACCTTTCACATTAACAACTGGAGAGTTTCCAACTGGCCCAATATGTTCAAGAGGAGGAATATCAATGGGAGAAGCTTATGCATCTGTAATATACGATGCAAATTTGGTCAGATTCCATCAAAACATCAAAATAAATTACATTACAAGTATCCAAACTCTGGTTATATCAAATATACCTAGTATAGTAGGAGAACTAGAATGACATTGCATCTGTCTATGTTCTCGGGTTGAAGCCACAACTACAGAATGTTGCACATCTATAAACAACACAACACTACAAGTAAAAAATGAGGATGGGTACACAAAAAATCATAAGCAAATAAATCTTCTTAGTCAATCCAACTTACTAGGGACAATAGGAGATGCATTATTTGAGCAAGGATATCCCTATCTGTTGACATATTCAAACTGGAATGGTTCATATTCATAAGGATGGACATTTAAATCAATTTTTAAAAATCCATTTCTTTTGGTTCTTCTCATTTTATTTGTAGGGCTGAGGAAATTCTTCTTTCATTTGAGAGATGACTCAAAAGCACTCGACCCAAGTGTGAAATTAAAATCGAATACATGTCAAATATTGGCCTTATCGAACATCCTTTTAATTAGGTCCACCATTTCTTGGGTGTTGGTTAAAGTAGCGGGAGGACTGTTTCGAAGCACATCTAGCTATCCCAACAATTCCTCCCTAGCCAATCAAAGTGCCTCCTTATCTTGATCAACAATTCCAATGGACACAAAAGTTGTGTCAACATTTACATCAATCACTGATGTCTCCATAATTATTTCAGGAGGATCATTGAATGCATCATGTGTTGCATAATCAAATATATTAGGCTTTGCATTATGATCCAATGATGGCTCCAAACCCTTTGACAAAAAGTATAACCATTCCACCTTTATGCTATGCTTGCAGGTGTTGCCACAAATAGACCATGGACATTCACACACCATAAAATTCTTGCAATACCAGGTCACAAGGTATTTTTTTATCATGATCGGTTTGACTCCTCACCCATTATGCATGGGATATGCTTTCATGGGGCCAACAATCATCATCTATATTTCTCCATTGAGGATTCAAACAACTTTTCCTTCCCGTGGTTATTAAAATATCCTCCTTCTTTCAAAATGTCTTTGAATCTATAATATGACTATACATTTTTCAATAGCATATATATCAACCAATTCATTCTACGAGAAAATTTCTTTCTTCTATCAGATATAAATTTTAACTTCAATAATCTATGGTATGCCTCCAAAAAATTATTTGTCTCTTGATTTGCGTGAGGGAAATCATGGCAACATTGAATCCACATCCCCAATTGAAATAACTAAGTTAGTGCAAAGAGAATCTTTATGGAAGAGAAAAAATAAAAACAAGAAAGCAGAGTATGTGAACTTACAAAACTTATTACCTGCAACCCAAGTGCTGTGAAAATAATCCAAAACTTATTACAAAATCAATGAAAAAATTATCCACATGTTCGACCACTGATTCAACATTGGGGAAAGAGTCCATAATATAAATTAACCTGTCGAGCATAGCATTTGTTTGCTCTGAAGTAGAGGCCAACCTATAGATATTTTTTTCCATGTCAAATATACAATATCACTCGAAATTGTGTGGCCCTCTTATAGGATTCAATGCATTTATGTGATCTATAATCTTAAAAAATAAATACAAGTCATAAAAAAATCAAATGAAAGTTACCTCAGAGCATCCATTTCTGCCAATGCATCATCGACCATGAATGCATTGACTTTCCAATCAGGGCGTAATTGATAACACCTATTCATAAGCAGCTTCAACCATGTCACAATCTCAAATGTTGTATTTTAGGATGTCACGACCCATGCAACGGGTACCCCGCTTTGTTGGTCGCCAAAGGAAACAAGTGTGTACAATTGATACTACGTTATTCAATAAAAATCAATGTCAAAGTTTAAGATATCAATCACAATGAATCACAACCCAAACAATCATTTGTTAATGAATCATTCAAATTCAACTTACCCCATATTTATTGGTACTGAAAGTTGAATCCATTCCTGTTAAACTATCATGAGATAGTTTTACCATTCTCTCCAACATCCATCTAGTTTGAATGCCAATTATGAAAAGAACGTTTGGACCATTAGGCTTTTGAACAAAGAAAAAAATATCTGGTTGTTTTTTTTATACTAGTGGTTATCACTCATTTCATCTTTCTTATCAAGTTGATATTTTCCCTTCATCAAGCGGTTATAAATATTTGCAACATCTTTTTTAGTCAAGGAAAAACCTCTACCACGATCTTCTGCATCCATGTCAAGATGTCATTGAATGTGTTTGTTATATACAACATCAATTGACACTTCCATAAAGAAGCAATTTTCTATAAAAGAGACAATTTCTCTCGAAAGCTTAGGTTTACGCAAGGAACTAGCCCCCCAGACTTGTCATGTCGGCCATGAATAGGCCATCCTTCCTCATATTCATGCTCATATGTTTTGTATGTATGTATTGTCGTTTTAGGGTCCTTATTCGAAACATTCACAATAAAGTGGCATTGACAGTCCCTCTTCTTTACAAATGAGCCCTTGTGTTTATTTGAATGCTTTCCTCTTTTGTCTTCCAGGCCATATGAACATGAGTAACTGCACTAAAAATTACAACACCTTAGCACAAAATCATATATATCCACTCATGAATAACCATTTGTGATCATATATATGCCAAGTCATAAGATACGTGCACCAACTAAAACAAAAACTCATTTAGAAATGCAAGAGCCACGTGACTGTGAAATACTTACCACTCATATCGCTTGTGAGCGTTATCCCTTTGTGTTGGTTTTTTTTTTTATTGTGGATAAGAAATTACAAGGAGCATCATGATTTCTTTCCTCTCCTCTAATAAAATCAAGAACTCTACCTGAAGGGATTTGTGCAACACAATCAGATAAAGGACCATCTAGTCTATATACTTCACTCCAAGTTAAATCTTTGCTATAAAAAGTCAACTTGACTTTTAAGTCTTGGACCTCAATTCCCATTATAATCTTCCATTTGTTTTGTCTTCCCATTTTGTATGGATTCCTAAAAATGATGTGGCCTCCTGTTAATAAAAATGTACAGTGACATATCAAATATTTTAACACAAGAGAGGTGTTTAGAAGATTAATGAGAGGAAAAATAGGAAACACCATCAAAGTTCAATTCCTTTTCCACTTGTCATATCCTATTAACATTACGATGGTCAAATAATAGTTCAAATTACCAAAGGCATAAATCCCTCATACAAACTCCAATTTAGGTGCTCTTTGGACCGTATTTGACAAGTAGAATAACATTGAGGGGTCGTGAACTACAATTGAAAAGTTTTAACGCCAAATACTTTCATAATGCCCAAAACAAGCTTTGAATTTTTTAGGGCCCCAAAACACCAAATTGGGATCAACCCCTAAACTGGACTTGACATGTCCTTAGCTCTATTTTATGCACCCAATAAAATATAGAATGATCCATTTTGGATCATACCTCCCCACTTTGGAAGGGCTTGGTTCCCCAAAAACTTTTATTCCTGTAAGAAATGAGAGAAAAGTTCAACTTTATCAAATGAAAGTATTGTATTTATTTTATATTTCCTTAATTATATGCATTAATATTGCCAACATGATATTTTGGACCACAAATTTATGTCGCTTAGTTTGAAAGACACCCCTTTATTTTTATGTATAGTCTTTAAACCCACTAAAAGGGACAATTAAGATTCCCTTTATGTTGGTGTTCTCTAAGATCACACACACCAATAATTATTCTTGTTTCTTTACAATTTAAAGATAAAGAACCTTGCGTGACCATCTTACATGCCCTTTGAATGCCCTCCCACTACACAAAGTCTTGCTTTTTTTGAGGAATTGGCAAATTAAATTGTCATGTACATTTTTAGAGATACACAATTAAATTTCTCAAGCTTTAAAATGCCCCATTCCACACTTAAAAATGCTCTAGACCCTTTACAATTGTTTGAAAACCATGTGACCATCCATTTACAAACAAAGAGGATAGAATTTAAAAAAAATCAAAATAATTAAATGGAAGGAATTTACATAAAAATATTTTAAAAAGTCAAATAATTTTACAATCATTTTTTCCACGAGGGCCACCAAGATCACTTATGTTCTACATGTCAACTCACGATATTCTGCCAAATGTCCTACATATGCTCTACACCATGCCACAACTGCTTCTCAGTCACCTGCTTATTCTATATTTAGTGAACTAGCTCCACATATTATGTTTTGCATTTCTTTACATTATGTATTTCCTTTATCCGTGTTCTAGTCTTCTTTTTGACATTTTTTTTAGCACTTCTACATGAGTGTTGTTTTGTGGGGTAGGGAGAAACAAATTTCAAAGTATAAGGAATCTTTCCCAACAAAATAAGAACCCCACCATGTATGATCTAATGCTTGGTGGAAATCACACTTAAATTTATAGAAGAAAATGCCTTAACATCCAATTGTTGCTCTCCCTTTTTAATTCTTCCTGCATAAACACTTTCCTCTTCAATACAAAACCTACTTTGATATCATATTATTTGAAAAGTGCACAATAATTGAAACATTGGAGAAAAAGAGAGAATACTCAAGGAAAAGAGAGAGCCATTGAATACATTGTACAAGGTATTTATATTTTATACATTTTCCCAAAAGGACCCGGATGGGTGTCTCCTCCACTAAGTCTTCATTTATATCCTACTCTTTGTTAATGATATGGTCTTATTGGCCTCATCCTTGAATAAAATACAAAGATATCTATACACTTTGGTACTTTTATATTACCTTCAACTATTGATGGTCAACGTAGGTAAAACTAAGGTCATGATCTTCAATGGGCCAAAGAAGGTTCTTCTGAATCACCATTTCTTTTTCATAGGGGAGGAGATTGAGATCACCAACTCATATACTTATTTGGGGGGAAATTCTCAGGTCCTCGCTTTAGTGTGATACATGCTCTATATCTCAGGGTCAACAAGGGGTATGGTTCTTTAGAAATTCTCAAATGACAATGCTTCCAACACCATTTTCAAGACATACAACCCAATATTTCCCTCACAGATACCCTCGTTCAAGCCTCAATTAGTTATGACTCAGAGGTTTGGGGGCCTTGTTTTCTAGAGTTTGATTGGGATTAAGCTAAGAGAGTGCAAAACCTTCTCCTTCGTCGCATCAAATGCAAGCAAATAGTACCTCAACCCCTCATTCTCGCAGAGTTCAATGGCTAAACACTCTAGCTGGAGACTATGTTCAACCTTGTTTCACTTCTACATCACCTCTGGAGTTTGTTGACTCGACGAAGGGGCAAGAAAGGTATATGTACTTGGTCAATATTTCATGAGATTCTATTTCTTTAGCTAGCCCTCTATGTCATGTGTGAAGTTGGTTTGTAGGGGTCTTAGATATTTTTGAGTTAGTGGGTATTTCAATGGACCATCTTCCTTTGTTTGGATACTCTCTAGATGCACCTGACCACCTCTTACCTAGGAGGCAGGAGATGAATAGGATACTATGAGATGACATTTACAAGAAGTTTGAATAGGCCACTTAGACAAACCCGAAGGGAATGTTACGTCCAAATATGGCCTTCTATGTTGAGCACTTCATGGAGGTGAGAACAAACTCATCATCCAACCCCCATACACATCTCACTAGTGGTTGCAATCTCTTCGCGTTCCCCTTGGATAGTTCTCGGTGGGATATTTTAATAATATTTTCCAAGTGTTCCATCTTGGAGAGGTCAAGGGAGAGGAGCACTTGATCTTCTACTACCCCATCTATTAAAATATTTGTGGCCAGTTCCATTGTTTGTTTAGAATATATCATACCCTCTCAACTTTCTCCAAGCACCTTGACTAGAGATGCCTAGCCTTAAATATTTAGAATGGATTCAAGCTCCGTTCCCATGCTAATCAACCTCCTCCTAGACTAGATTACACCCGAAGGATTACTTCATTCTTTATGGTGCTCCCATCAACTAGCGCACAAGAGAAAAAATGACAGAAACATTATTTTTTACTCTAGATCTATGTGAACTAGAGGGGACATCCCCCACTTCAATTCCCTTAGTAGAATTTCTAGACTAGATCCATTAGCAATAGACAAATAAGAACATCCAATCTTCAACACCGATTGATCCCTTTCATACAACAACTTAATGGACATTTTGGATTCCCTCCCAACTCTTCTTCTGGACAACATTCTATATTGAGTTTCCTTCATTCATCCTTAGATGTCTTGAGAGATGGACTTAGTGGACCATGACATACCTGCATCATCATCATTATTTTCTTTTCAATTCTTGGATCCATCCCAACTATACATACTCCTCCTAGCGAGTCTTTCCAGATTCTATGTCTAGGGTTTTTTTAGCTTTAGCATAGATCTATGCTTTACTTTATGCATCTTTGTTTTTATAGGAACCATTTTTGGCTCTCACTTTCTAATGACACCATTGTACCCAATAGTCCCATTAACATACTTTTGTGGTAATTTGTTGGACATCAATAAAATTATCTTATCTATCTTATCTACATATTCCTATCTACATGCCAACTAAAACCTATTTTTTCTTATGTCTGACTAATATTCATGCAATAGACCTCAAACCTTAGGCCTTACGACATATTTACTTAACATTGCATCTAAGTTGCATGAAACATGTAAGGGGGACCTTACCATGTGCATTTTCGTACATGAACATGGAAATGTATGTAGTACATCCCTAAAACATGTTTCCAGGCGTACAAACACATCCCACATGTGGGAGACACATTTCTGGGTTGTACCACCATCCATATGACACATTTCAAATACTAAATATGCCAATTTTGAATGGGTTTGATAATTGGGACAAACCAATTTGGAATTAAAGCCTATTTAGTGGTTGACATAAATAATTTTTGGGGGTTTGAACAAAAAACATTTTGCATCAACAATTTTACAAGTTGTATGTAGAACTTTCAACAAGCATATCAATGCCAACACGATTGAACATCAATATTAACCACCAAAAGTAGAAGATCAATTGCATTCAAATACATGATAAAGAGAGATTGATACAAAGTTCTTAGTTTGGGAATGCACATATCCAATTGTCTAGGTCAAACAACTCTACGAGCACAACATAAGGCTAGAAAGGTGCAATATACTAGATTCAAGTACATATAATATCTATATAGAAATTCCCGTAAGAAGGGCATACCAATTAACAAAATCAAAGAATATGAGAAAGAGCATATACAAACTATACATAGAAATTCAAACAACAAGAACATCAAAATCAACACGAGTATACTACACTTTGCATCAACATTACACACAAAGTACATATCAAATAATGCAACAAAACAACAAAGTAAATAAAATTAAATAAATCAAAGGATATATATATATATATATATATATATATATATATATATATATATATATATATATATATATATATATATATATATATATANATTTTCTCAAGGATTAGAGAACCAAGATTTTACAGTTAATGAATTTAGAACAAATAGAGAATCAAGATTTTATAGTGATGATGAATGCATAATGCAAAGAGAACAATTTTTTTACAATAAGGGATGGTGGGTTTTAGAGACCCATGATCCCCAATGCCTCTTTTAGACTCCTCTATGTCGTTGAGGCCTAGTCATTATGCAATCTAGTTTATTATCACAACTGCTAATAATAACACTAGTTCTACTGATCATTTAGAATGAACAAAATTGGTTTCCAGAATAGTGGAAAAGTTTGAAGGCGGTCGATTGAATTCTCATATTCACCTTGGTTTGCTTGTTTATGTGTTCCCAAGTCACAGTGAGAATGTAGGTGCCTAATAAGCCCCAAACTTGATATATCAAAATCAAACCAAGGCCCCTATTTTAACTTTAGAAATCCTTGTAAATCTTAATTCTTCATCATGTTCCATATGGAAATTTACTTTGTAAAAAATAAACTGTATCCTCATTTTCAAGTGGAAATTTTTTCTATTTAGAACATTGTTAAATGTAGTTAAATAACAACTATTAGCTACAACAAAATTCAATGATGATTCCAAAAATTTAATATCTCTGAGCACCTTTGAACTTCATGATTTATGTTTTTTCTCTTGGCCATATATTTATTATTGATTACAATTTTGGCTTGGATTTCACAGGAGATTTTCAAAGATCTTATGTTATTGAAAAAGAGAAAGATAAAATTATTGATATTGTCTATTCCTCACCTCATCCAAGGGTAGAATTTTACACTGTTACTCCAAGTGGGAGCAACTTGGAGATGCTTACAGGCTACATTGACTGTGAGAAGTTGGATCATGATCAACATGGAAACAATACTCTGAAATGGGAGATAGTTGATGATATTACACAAATGATTGAGGAGTTACTTGACTGTGCATCCTTGGAGATATTCTGTCCAATAGATTCTATTAATTCCAATATTAGTAGTGCAAAGTCCATGCTTAATTAGCCCATCAAATTAATGTTAAGTCTATTGGCCAACATGAAAATTTTCATGAATCCTATTAGATGCTTCAGGTGCAGGAGAAATTTCCTGATTTGCAGATTTGCTCAGTCAAAGACTTGCAAGATGTATTTTATGTTAGGCTGTGGAAGTTGGAAGGCTTGATTTGTCAGAGAATTTTTATGAACTCAATCGTGGTCTTCTAGACCTATTATAGACTAGTTTAGCCTGATTTTGATAAAGGGTTGTTGAGAAATAGGATATCATCTCTGTGATCTCTTTGTGCATTCCTGGGAGACATTTACAATCAAGTTTCTATATAATGGCCTTTGGCACAATCTTGTAGTTGTTGGGTTCTTTTATTGAAGCTTGAGGCTAGTATATTTCAATTAATGCATATATACAAAAATTACAGTAAGTCTGCACCCCAATGATGATCATAAGCGACAATGGAATGAAAAATGGTAGGACATATGCTTGTGGGGAAAATCTAAGGAACACAATATTTTACTGTGCAGAATTGTTCACTGTATAAAATGATAAATATATGTATTTAGGGTTTCCCCCATCGACTCAATATTTTGATGGATTATTCTGCTCCAAGCCTAAACCAAGTGTACAAGAAATGTAAGATGTTATTGAGTACATACATGATACTTCAGTTTGTGTAGGATTTTTTGTTTTGAACTATGGTTTGAAAATTTTCAGCAAGGTTGAGCAGATCTCGAGACTGACCCTCTTTTGGCACTCTATCCATGTAAGTTTGAATAGAAATGCAAACTTCTCAAGTTTAACTCTAAGATTGATATAATCTCTTAGTTTTACTTGAACATTCAAGCATACAAGAGTTCCAGTCAACTAGCTAAATGTAATATATCACTGGTTAGAAGAAATTAATGTAATATAGGAGTTAAGCAAGGTTATCCTTTGTTTCCTATCTTTTATGGCATATACATCGACAAGTTAGAGATTCGGCGTAACTCTAACTGGTACACTGATCATCCTTCTTCTTTACCCTAATGATATTGTTCTTATGGCTAATAGTCCCTATGATTTAGACAAGTAACTAAAAATTCTCAAGGATTTTTACTCTGGTATGGGTATGAACGCTGGAAAAACAAAGTTTATGATAATTAAATCCAAAAAAATCACTTACTTTAACTTCGTGTATGACAACAACAACTTGGTGGAAGTGATTTCATACAAATATCTTGAATCAATCTTCCTCACAATCATTCCTCCCAATCACTAGAACTAAACCCAATTGACGTTAGACTCTCTAAACATATATAAATTGATAATTAATAATTTTTATAAAATCAAATATAAAGAGTAATAAAATAACATGAATTGTTAAATTTCACTAATAACATTTATGCAAACCAACCAATGAACTATAATAAAGTCTAAAATTAGCTTTCCTAAATGCACTAAATAAAACCTTCTATTTAGACATACCAAAACTAAACCTGAGTATCGTTGGATTACTGAGAGGGGGGGTGAATCAGTAAGAGCAATGTAATCATTTTTAACCATAAAATGAAAGTGTTATATCAATGTAGCATTATCATCCAATAGTTTCAGAGTAAATAAACAATGAACAAATGAGAAATCATACACATACACAGTACAACGATGTTTTTATGTGGAAACCCAAAGTAGGAGAAAACCACGTAATGATTTTTCTTATAAGTCTTTAAGAATTACATTCATTGGAAGCACCAAATTCCTTTCTTTTATAGCGACAACTGGAAGGAGGCTCCAACCCCCTAGTTTCTCAGGCTACATCTTGAGGGAAGCTCCAACTCCCCAATTCTTTGGCTACAACCCCCTATGTTCTCCGGCTACAACTGGAAGGTGGCTACAACCACCTTTCCTTGCCCCTTCCAACAACCCTGGCGTAAAAATAGAATGATGGAACCACTGTCACACTATCACTGTGAGATATACTATTGTAAACCTATACCAATCAACCTGCACCAAACTACCTATAACAACCTATACCAATCAACCTTTAATCAACATGTACCATAAGCAAGTGCATCAACCATGCACCAACTTGTACCTCAACCTGTACCATCAACGAGTGCATAAACCATGCAACAAATATGTACCAATCATACATCAAATACACATAAACTATGACTCATCAAGATGTACCAACATTATCAACTATACACCTCATGTATGTGCCAACTCATCAACTACTTGTCTCAACCATGTACCCAACATGTACCTTAACCAAAAGCCCTCATCAATTTCATCATCCAAATCTGATTTGTAACTATGTAATAGACCTGGTGATTATGATCACATACCTGCAAACCTTCCTTAACTTTAACAACAAGAGACTAGCATTTTCATCAAACTTTACTTTAGTCTCACATGACTAATTTTGGATTAATCAACAACCCTAACTTGAAATAATCATAACTATGTAACTGTAATGAATAAAGATATGAAAATAGTACACAATGTTCTTCAATGTATTTTATGCAATTCCTCCAGGTTTCACTACTTGGAATCTCTCAGAAAAGGAGTTAGAGCAAAAATGGCATACCTTGTTGAATTCTGGCTTATTCTATAGAGTGAAATTGTAGAGCGTACCCCACACAGAATATTTGTTGTATGGATCTGAAAGTGGTACAAAGAATACTACAGACTGTATTCTAACCAATACATTTTTTCTTACTCAATTTGGATATGTTATCAAGAAGTTATGACGTTTTTACCCGAAATACATGTTTTAGACTAGTTTCAGGACTAGCCACAAACCCTATTTTCCACGAAGTGTAAGTCCAAAAATACAATGACCCACAAGCTGAAATTTTTATCACAACTACTTGGATATGTTTCCTCAACGACATCCAGATTTCGCGGTCTGAATCGTTCTAGAAAAACATTTATTGCGAAAAATGTGAGAAGACCTGTAAATAACATACCTTAGAAAGCATCATCAAAAGAATTTATCCTCCCTTGAATTTCGACCCTCTTTACTTCACCTTCCCTCTGAAATCCGCCTTAGATATCCTTTGGTTACCTCAGTCACTTGTAGATATTCAACATGCTCAAATGTAATTAAATGAGAGACCCCTGCTTCTTATTTATACTTTTATGTAGCTTCCTCAAGGGGTTACCTTCTAACCATCTTAAACGACTTTCCTTATTTTAGGGCTAACCCACTTCTAACCACTTGTTCATTTAGTAATTTCTCCATTAATTTTATTATTTAAATAATTTCTTTTGTATCCACTTTGACTTATAGTACACTCATCACTTCACTTTATTTTTTACCTTCTAACCATCTTAAACCACTTTCCTTATTTTAGGGCCAACCCACTTCTAACCACTTGTCCACTTAGTAATTTCTCCATTAACTTTATTATTTAAATAATTTCTTTTGTATCCACTTTGAATTATAGTACACTCATCACTTCACTTTATTATCTAAATAATTTCTTCTTTGCAACCACTTTGACTACTTTGACTTTTTGGGGCTTCTAGATGACTCGTGAGGGTTATTCAACTTCACATGGCCATAACTCTCTAACCGTGAGGAGTTATGTGACGTTACACATACCAACGGAAATGGCATGACATGTACTATCCATATAGAATTGTCTTACCTTCAAATATATTAAAACTCATACAATTATACATCAATCAAACTTGGATCCATTACCCAAACCTTTGTGCTACCAGAATTCACTACCAGACTTTCTTCAAGGGTTGACATCAATGAAAACCAACCCAAATAATCAACAAGAATTACAAAATGACTTACCTAAATGCACTCAAGGAGACCTTCCATCCAAAGATACCAAACTTAAAAATTGAGAATTGCATCTATAATATCATGTTCGAAAAATATCTATGGATGAAATGAGATAAATATGAATAATTTCATAGTTTTTTTTTTTGTTTTGTTTTAAATAACTCCATGTCATTGTCTGTAATGACACCAATTAATATAAACAATAAAAAAAATCACCAATACTAAGATACATTTATCAATTGAATCATCTTGGCGTAAATTAGGAAGGGTTTTGCTTTTAACCCAAATTTGAGAATTATAAGTGCAATACTAGAAAATTTGTAATTTCATCACTTTAAAAGTGCAATCTAAACACATTTATCAATCAAATTGCCTTGGCGTTATTTTAGGAAGGGTTTTTCTTTTTACCCAAATCCGACAACTAAAAGTGCAATACTAGCAAATATGTAATTTCATCACTTTAAATGTGCAATCTAAACATGATTTATGGGAACTAATTGATCAAATTATCGATTTTCTTACTTACCTAATTCCAACCAAAGAAATAAAAAATGATGATATTTAGTTGTTTGATAGACAACACTGCATTTCATTGGGTCAAGCTAAAAGATGTGCACCAATAACACAAAATTTTTCTAAATGAACGGTTCTTGTTTCGTACTACACAACTAGCCATAAACATTTGATTGGCTAACTACCAACCAACAATTCTATGACCTCCCATATATCATGCAATATCATTTCCTTGCCTTGTCACTAGATGAAGCTGCATCTAAAATCATTAAAATATCACAATAGCGTTTATTTCATAAATACTAGGCTACAATTCTATCCTTGTTTATATTTGGAAGATGTATACCTTTTGATCAATAAAAGGTTTCATTTTTTTGAGTAACATCAAATCCCATCTTTCCCTCAAACAATGGATAAGATATTCAGGGCTGCAAAACTATGCTTGATAGAAATTAAGGGCAAAAATTTAGGACACTGAGAAATTTCATGCAGAACATATGTTGCATAAACAGTTTAGGAATAGGAAAAGATTAAGTTACCTAGAAACTTTCTATGACTAGATCACCTTGGGCACACATCACCCCAGCCCCCCCAGTGGCCAAGTCACGGTCCCATGAAATTAATAGATCACAAAAACAATGTAGTGGTTACGCAGGTCCTAATATTTTATAAAATATATTAATAGTTTTTAATACTTTAATGTTAATGTATTAAACCAACATAGATCCATCTTAACCCCGGATCTATCAAGTACCGAGAGGGATCAAATCTCTCAAGGTGCCCCCAGATGGGGTGACATGGGAGAGAGATTCATCATGGGATGAGAACATGAGACACACAGAAAAGTAGGTGGCAGATATAATGACCACCTACAGGGAATATGTCATTAACCACATGGGCGAGCATTCATATCAACCACGTAGTCAAGCCTCCACATCGACTCAGTCTAACATTATTAATGAGCCCGACGATGCTTCATTCAGGACCGATCCTCACCTATTCCAATGAATATTAAACACTCAACCACCACCTCGAGCTCCAAGCCTTTGGGAACCAGTTGTTAAGGCAAAGTGACGATGCAAGGTACGTGTGGCATATGCCAAGCATGCAGTCTTCAGTACATCTGGTATGATATCAATTTAATCTAGTAGTTAAAGAAGCATGACGTTAGTACACAACAATTAAGGGAAGGATCCAATGAGATTTTTGATCTTAGTAGAATAATTATCGAGGGTCACGACAAGGTTAAGGTATACCTAGGCATTCAACCGTTTGGTGTAGCAACAACAAGGAATCTCTTGCTCGAGTTGGTTTGCATGACAAGTAGTGCCACAACTTGTGGCAGATTACGGTGTACCTCAGGTCCATTAAGCCAATGACAAGTAAAATGGCTCCACGCAGAGGATATAACAAAAGCTACCATTGAGGTGGAGGGTTTCCTTCAGAAACATCCTCCAGTGACTGGGAAGAAAGGAATCCCACCACCAGAGTCCAACAAGAAGCATACACATCTGCGTCAAATTTCCAAGAATCAATCATTTAGCATATTTGGGAGCAAATCAAAGAAGTTGAAGCAGATATTCCAATAGAGCGCATTCTCACTCCAACACAGAAGGTGGACGAGGGAATTATCAATTGGGTTCCCGAGATTGGAAGCTCACGTGGTCGAGAGTTAAAATATTGGCGCACAATATGTAACACCAATGTTTCCCCCAACTTGTAATTAATCATTAATTAGGATTACCATGTTGTGGCATGGGGAAGATGTAAATGTATTATTGTTTGAATTGCAAATAACTGACTGTGGGGGTGAAGCCTTGAAGTACTATCCATGATATCACTAGAGGGAAGAGTGAGGAAAACTACAGAGAATGTTCATTATGGGTATGACCCAAAATTTCCCCTTGGTGGGAATACCAAACCCTCTCTAGATCCAAAGGAGATAAATCAGTTAATGAAAAAGGATTGGTGGTTGGGAAATCAACCACCCCCATGAATGGAAGCATGGTCTAGTTGCAGAATGTCAGCCTTAAGTACCATAGGGTCCTACAGACCCAAATTGACCCGAGTTTCCTTCTGACAGAAGGAACAAGATAGGAAGGATAACCTTCCCAAGGAGGGATGTGCGTGATGAGAAGAAAAGAGTAGAGAACGCAGGGAGTTCTCTAGCTGAGAACGAGACCTGAGCAGAAGGCTGCGAGCTTGATGCTGAGGAAGCATCTGATAAACCTTGCAGAAGCTATGAAAGAGAAAGGATCTTTGAGAAATGACATAAAATCCCTAGTGATATCATGGCTTAGCATGGGGGTGGCCAGAGTGCTAAGGATAAATGCCTCCGAGCCTATGGTTGGGTGAAAAGGAAAACACCCATAGTCAGTTAGTTGGCTGCAACCTGTAATAGATAAGTATTCTCATATCCTGTGTAATTGAACTGTAACTGTAAATTAAAGTTGGATATCCTATGAATATTTCAGGGATGTGCATGTTTTCTTAATGATTATACTGTATCCCTTTAATTCTGCTTGATTGTGTATTTAAGCAAGTAATGAATTATCTGGCTTGTACACGTAAATGCTCGAGTACTGTGGTGGTTCAAGTTAAAATAAATGAACTGTGAGTTCTTCGACCTTGGGCACAGTTTCACGTATGCATGTCGACACTCCTAGTCATTTTGAGTCTCCTGGAGGAAGGAGTCTGTTAAGCTCAAGAGAGGTAGTGCATGTATGCACATGCTCTCTGCGAGGTGGGCAGAGACCGAGAACCTATTAAGTTCTAGATTTGATGGATGAGCGCATGGGGTGCACAAAAGATTCTTCTAAGTGTTAATTTCAGGAGAAATAACGCAAAGTGCCTAAATATTTCAGAGCCGACAAAGCTCAGGAAGGATAGTGAGATTCAAGTCTCGAAAGGGAAGACCCTTTTGTTTGGAAGACGAATGAATGAGATTAGTTTGAGAGGAGTCGAAGTTCTTCACGATTGTCAGATATGGAGAAGGAACGCATGCATTAATCCTTCTTTCAGACTTTGTGGGTTTGGCTAATTGGGCATATTCGTCATACAAGAGGTGAATCTCCCGAAGTCCCGAAGTCCCGAAGTTAATCTAGACCATAGATCTGAGGATTCCTAGGAGCTATCCCGACCGTCGGATCTATGATGTATTCAACCTAGCATTGACCGCTTCAGGAGGACATGTGTATTTTAACGTGAAAACCCCCAAAGGTCCGAGTAGATCTCGACCGTCCATCACAAAGGACGTGTGGCGATAGATCCTTTAGTCTGGAGACTGGACACTCTGGTAGTTTATAGGCGGGGAGCGAGTGAAATTACTAAAGTCCCGAAGAGTCAAATTCCATCCTAGCCATTGGTGCTGGGAGACACATGGCACCAGATCCTGTACTCCAGAGGTTTAACACACCGGAAGGAAGTAGGTGTAAAAGGTTGAAGACTCCTGAATTCGTAGGGAGCCGGAGGAGATCTGAACCGTCCATCAACCGGGACGCGTGTCAGTATATTGTTAACTCCGGAGTAGAGCCACTCCGAAGGATTTGAAGCTTGGTGCTTCGAAAATCCCTGAATCTCGGAGTAATGAAGAAGATCTCAACCGTCCTTCATTTGGGGATGTGTGGTGGGCGATCTGTTACTTTAGAGGATAGCCACTTCGGAGAAAAGTGGAACAAGAAATCTCGAAGGCCTAGAGGCAGGATTCCACCTGAGCCGTCGATCTTAGAGGACAGGTGTTAGAATATCTGACACTCTGGAAGGATTTCACTTCAGAGGTTTGTGTTTTTGAGTACTTCGGAATTCGCCAAAGCGCAGAGTCCCAAAGTAAATTAGAATCGTTGATGTTATGTGGACGCCTGGCGTAAGATCGCGTAGTCCAGAGACTTGGCACTCTGGAAGACTTGAGGAGAGGTGTTTTGGAATTTGTCAAAGTCTAGAGGCTTGAAGTAATCGTGGGTTGTTGATCTTGAAAGAGAATGGGGATCGTTGATCCCCGTAGCGTACCTGAAATTCGTCAATTTGACAATTTGAGGGATTTGTGGTGTCATAAATTGAAACGTCTGGAGCTGGAAGCACCTAAATAGGTAGTCGTTGTCTTGGTGTTTGGTCATAGTCCGTAGTCGTATGCAATTATAGGCGGAGGGAAGGGGCTAGGCCTGGAATTCAAATTTGAAGGTCGAACGTCGAATTCCCCGCTAGCCTATGATTTAGAAGAGGATCAAGCCAAATCGTTGGATTGGTTGGTGGATGGATCTCTACCATAGATTTAGGAACGCTGGAAGCTCCGGGATATCGGAGAACTCCGGATGAAGCATATTGATTCGGATCCACATGGAAGCCACGTGGCCTTGACCAATGAATACTCGAGGAATTTTTGAGAGGTATATCTTCCAGTTCTAAGCTCAATTTTGAGCACGGAGACTGTGGTTGGAAATCTATGGACGAGCAGAATGTGATAGAGACCCCAAATGGAGGATTTGATTCCTTAAGGAGAATGGAATTTTGATGCCCCATCCCTTAAAAGAGCATTTATGGGTCGGGTGTGTTACAAATTGGTATCAGAGCACGACAACAACACTTGGCCTGCTTGGAATCATGCATGAGTTGTATGAAAATATTTTTGGAGGACTTTAAGGGGTAACACCCTATATTACCACATTCCTAAGAGGCTTAGTCAAACCTCTACCAAATAGAGGAATGAAACCTGTTGATGTTTATAGATGTTTTGGAAATCTACATCGTGTGTTGCTAGCATTTCCAAATAAAGAAGTTGACTTCACTGAACAATTATACGTGTTGTTGTACAGTCATAAGATTGGGTTACCAAGGCTAAGATGAGCATGGGGAGAATATTACTGCCAAACATAAGTTTTCTCCATAAATTCCTTGAGTAGAAGGATGTAGATTAAAATACAGTTGGGATTTTACCCAACGAGATTGAATCATGCTAGTCTGTGGCAAAGGAAGCCTATCATTGCTTTGGGAAATGATAACTGATTCTATATGAGTGGGATTATGTTGATGGGCATTAAAAACAATACTTGGATGTGAACGGATGGAAAGGATCCGTAGCAATAATAATTATTTCTTTAATGAAGGGTTAAACCTTGTATATGTGTACAAAGAGGAATGAGTCTGGTGACCATTCTTTGAAAAGGGAGACCATGCACAACTCTCGGGTTTCGAAGGGAACTAAGAAACAAATTTTGTTTCTGGGTACAGGAATTGTTGGGCAGGGTTTTTCTAATCAAGCTGATAAACAAAGATGTAGAAATATAGAGTGATTGAGTGAGAAATCACAACAACTTCCCTTGCTTGGTGGATAGGAAACTAATCTGCCATAATTATTGTGGGAGGAGGAGAGTGGCCTCTGTCCATGACTGTTGCTGAAAATAAGGAAGAATTCTAGGTGTAATGTTTAAGACTGATTATGACCTAAAGATACTCTGGATTTCTGAACTAGAATACTTAGTAAGTAACATAACTCGAAATTGCATTTGGGTTTTAAGGGAATAGTCCAAATGTTATTAGACATAAAAAAATTATTATAATTAAGGTAAAATGGTTGATTAAATGTTGATCCTGAATGTGGTAAAGGAAGTGTTCGAGCACTTCTAGAAGCCCAATGGGTCAGATTGACATCCAGTGGTGGATGGCAGCCATATAGATATAGTTGGACCCTAGTGAAGGGAATCTAGAAAACGATTTCCTTGATCAGAAGGTCTGCTGATCAAGACCAGTTGGAAGCTAGATTGGTTGTTTTATCACCTTGGGCATGGTTATAATTGCCCAGACTGTATTTATGAATGGGAAATTTTTTCATGAAAGTCGAGGCAATAGTGTTTTCTTGCTAGTTGTTATCGCATAGAAAGGGAAACATAGTTATGACTACGTCTTTTAAACAACCAGGTGGATATCTTGTGAATTACTGCAAGCTCTCAACTGAGAGGGAAGATGAGTGTTGAGCTTCCCTACGAGGCTTGTCATAATGATGGCAACAATATCCTTGGAGGAGGATCTGGAATTCTGATATGTCCATGTGCATGTATGACATGGAAAGGGTGCAATAAATGAGCTTGCATGATGAATGTTTGGCTAGGTTTGTATGTGTTTGAATGCATGGTTTAATGCATTGTGAGGCTTCTTGACATGAAGACTGATATTAATACCAATTAGGTATGAAAGATATTAAATGTGCAAAGGATTCACATGCATGATGTAAGGATAAATGTATACTAAAGGCACAATATGACTGCCTTGATGAGTGATATGTAAGGAAAGAATTGCACTTTCCAAGATTAAGTGAATACCATGGATGCATGGTTGACTCCATTTTGAAGAGTCATGAAAGTTCTGTTTTGAATGATAGCTTAAGGGGAATGTTCTCTATTCCCTCAAGAAAGACTAGTATAAATAGAAGAAAGAGTGGATGAGCAAGGATGCTCTATTGTCATGATAAGAGGCAAATGATTCTGCCTTTGAGGGTCACATGAGAATGATTGTGAATAATCACGAGTTGACTGATTTTAAAATAGAGATGTAGGTGGGCTATGAAATATACCTATGACAACTACACACAGGCTTATGATTATGCATATGGTTAAGCACATCATGGATGTAAGTTAACAAAACCATAATATGTGTGGATACATAATTTGGACGCATGACAAAGATGCATGTTTATATTTCTTATGAAATATTTGGTACCCAGCTAAAGCCAACTCAAGGTTGAGGCTATCACAGATAGTGAAGGATATGCAATAAGGAAGTTGCATGCTAAAGGATTTACTTGTGGAGGAACTATGTGAAGATTCTATCAGGAGAACAAAGTCACAACCTTATTGACTGCTGAGAATTAAGCAATGAGCTACAGGCTTCTCTCTCTCTCTCTCTCTCTCTCTCTCTCTCTCTATATATATATATATATATAAGAATCCTAGATTACATTTTGAAAAACATCATGTAATGAATAGAAGACTAATAATGAATCTTGACCATTGTGATAACCGAATGGTAACGTGCAAGATGCACAAGTTCATGATTCATTATGGACAAAATTATTTTCTATTAAATCATGTTGATGTATCCTAAGAGTTAGGATGAGACTAACCGAGGATTCTCAAGAAAAGAGCAGAAATATCACAATAAGAAGTAGATTGCATAAGTAAAGGGGGAGAAAAGGGGGGACACTTTTATCACCCTAACAACCCTGAAATGTTTAACAGAGCGATAGGATTAAAAGATAAGTTGTGGAAACCAATACAACTCATAAAAAGAAAATAAACCCCTTGAGTATAATTAAATGAATAGGCGTGGATGAGCTGCGTTAAGTAAAGCCAATGAGGCCATGGAAAGTAACTTAGTTGGACTAAAATCCCAAGGGTGTGTAGAAGAGTTGGATCAAGGAAGAGTTCTTTGACTCCTTCCTGGATGTTGTTGTATTTCTCTAGTACGTGAGATGGATTTACTAATGCAGGTAAGTGTTTGACATCATAAGGATTATGGTTACATGACTGTAGAAAGAATTGAAAATTGTTTGTGTTTCATTCGTGGAAACATTAAGGATAACGTGAAGAAGTGCATAAGGATATGCTAGGACATATCTGAAAATGTTTTGTTGAAGTGATACATACATTTTTACCTTGCCTGACAATTAATATAATCAT